>PVKU01000977.1:0-118626 GCA_004027475.1 Anoura caudifer
GAGAGGAGAGGAAGAGAATCACAGGAGCCCAGCCAGAGAAGGCGGCGGAGAGTGGTCGTCGAGACTGAGCTCCTAGGTTTTGCACCTGGGCCTCAACAACATTCCTGTTCTTGGGTTTCGTGAGATCCTCTTCAATCCTTACATTAACTTTCTCTTTCTTGCTTAGGGTCATTGGAGTTGGTTTTCTGCTTCTTGTGCATCCTAATTAATATAATTTGCTAAATGAATTAATTATTGAGCATGAGTCAGATGGAAAAAGAAAGGGAACATAGGGCATTTGGGCTCATAATTGTATGTGAAACAGTGAGCAGAGGGACTGAGCTGTATTCAGACCTGGTGAACTAGGACGCAAGCAGAGCATGCCAGGTTCAAGTAGAAGGAAACAATCTATTTATGTACAAGGTGGTTTTGAGGATCAAATGAGTTAAGAGGCATAAGTGTGCTTTAAAAACTGAAATAGAAGGAACCTTTTCAATAAACCCCAAATACGCATGCTGGGAAAAGAATACAAAAAGCCCAAGCCATGAAGATTACAATGAAGCTTGATGGCCGACTTTCTGCAGCCGCCATTGTCCCCTCCGCCACTCAGACCTCTCCTGCCTCCCCGCAAAGAGCACTCAGCCCCACGCTGCCGCAGCACCTGGCTCATCTGCACTCTGTAGGTGTTTTCAAAGTCATTCTGCTTCTTGTTCCTTGTCTGCCCTACCTGGAGACATTCTCAGACTGTGTGAAGGACACCATCAGGGCCACTGTAGGGTGACTCTAGTGACTGAATAATGCATGAAATCAGCGGTGGCCAAGGGGGAGACTCCTTAAGTGGGTGGTGGGTTGAGGACAGGTGCTGGTCTCCATCTGTGGGGACCTGACTTTCCCATCCATGGGGTCTTTCAGATTGATGGCTCAGGCCATATGGATTTGCCTTTAGTGAGATCCCTGAAATGTTTCTTAGCTGATCTGGAAGCAGCCATGGATTGACAAATTATTGTAAACAGTGCTGAACCGTTTACAAAGGATGCTCACGTCCCAGTCATCTCATTTGGACCTCACAGTAGCTCTGGGAGTTAGAGGGGTCAGGAACTGATGTGTCATCTAATGCCAAGGAAACTGAGACCACAAGAAAGCATGACTTACCCAGAGAAGATCCGTCTTTTGGGATGACTTGAAAATACTCCTAGATTAACCTAATTCATAGGACTTTTTGTTCTTAAGACAAGTTGGAATATCAGAATGATTTCTCTAGAAAAAGTATGGTATTCTGGTCTCCAAAGCTGTATTTAAAGTAGAATAAACTAAGGAAATTTTTTTAAAACACAGAATTCTGGCTCTACTTCAAGAGATGGATTTTTAATCTTTCAAAATTTATTGATTTTAGAAAGAGGAAAGGAGAGAGAGAGAGAGAGAGAGAGAGAGAGAGAGAGAGAGAGAGAGAGAAGCATAGATCTGTTGTTCCACTTATTTATGCATTCATTGGTTGATTCTTGTATGTGCCTTGACCAGGAATCAAACCCACAACCTTGGTGTATCAGGAGGGTGCTGTAACCAACTGAACTGCCCAGCCAGGGTGAGAGATTGATTAATCAGGTTGGGGCAGGCTCTGGAAGCTGTATTGCTAGAAATCTCCCCAGGCATTTCTGATGAGCAGCAAGGAATGGGACCCACTGGTAGCTTGAGGGAAGGTAGGGTGTGTGGGTCAGACCCTACATTCTAGTCTTGGTTTCACCACTGACTCCTTGGTGGTCTTGGACCTCACCTTCCATACAATAAAGGGATTGGCTTAGAATAGATAAACACAAAAGTGTCTTCCAGTCCTTATATTCTACATGTCCTTTTAAAAATTGTCCACAGAGGGTTGGGCTTGTCAGAGTTCTGGCCCCTGGTAGCTGCAGAATGAAGAGAAACTTGTTAAAGGCGTTGGATCAGACGTTGGTTGAATTCCTAACATCTGTTCTTCCTCCTGTCTAACAAACTTCCAATTTTACTCAGATACCCCTTCCTCCCTCACATACCAGGTGCTCAGGGGGAAATTGACTCACGTTGCTTATATAAGTCAAACAGACTAACTCCATTCCCCCGTCATGGTGACTGGTCATGGGCGTGTGACCCATCTCTGGCTAATGAAACACGAGGGGCGGTTTGACAGGGGCTCTGGGAAAGGAGAGTACTTGCTGCTCACGGAGAACTTCTGCAATTGCCCCTCTCTTTCCCAATGGGTGTAAAAAGGAGGCAGGCAGCCCTGATTCTCCTGGCCACCATCTTTCAACCAGCCTCAGGATGAAGCTCCCTACTAACTACAGACTAACAGTTGATTAATCAGGGTAATTATCATTAGCTGTTTAACCAACAGCCCCCCACATCTCAGCGCCTTAACACAACAGAGGTTTATTTCTTGACCATGTAAATTTCTATCAGCCTTCTAGAAAAGGCCTTTCATGTGGTCATATGGGCTGAAGTGTGTCCCCCACAATTCATTCATTGAAGCCTTAACCCCCAGTACCTCAGAACGTGATTCTTATTTGGAGATAAGGCCTTTCAAGAGGTGATTCAGTTAAAACGAGCCCATTAGGGTCAGCCCCATCCAGTCTGACTGGTGGCCTTATAAGAGGAGGAAAGTTGGATACACAGAGCCACCAGGGATGTGAGCGTGCAGGGCAAGCCCACGTGAGAACAGGGAGAAAGTATTGTCTGCAAGACAAGGAGAGAACCTCAGGAGAAACCAGACTTGCTGACAGCTTGATCTTGGACTTCCAGCCTCCAGATTGTGAGAAAATAAATTTTGGTTGTTTAAACCCCTCAGTTTGTGGTACCTTGTTTCATCATCCCTTGCAAACTAATGCATATGGCAATTCAGGGGATCATGCTCTTTCCTCCAGGTGGTTCTGCCATGCTCTGGACCTTGGGGTCCTCCAGTTCTGGTTGGCAGATGAGGGCAGACACAATGGAGGACTGTGGGTGGGAGGCTTCTGTGCTCCAGGTTTGGAGGTGGACCATGCTTGCATCCACATTCTATTGGCTAAGTCATTCATATGGCCACACTCTACTGCAATGGAGGTTGGGAAATGTGCTCTAGCTCACCGTGTGCTTTGGAAAAAGATAAAATGGGTCAGTGAGCATCCAGTCTCTACTACAGACAGAAAGGTCTTGGAACCCTAGCCCATGTGGTTCAGTTGGTTGGAGCGTTGTGCCATAAATGAAAGGTTGCGGGTTCAATTCCCAATCAGAGCACTTACCTAGGTTGTGGGTTTGATCCCTGGTCCATGTGCATAGGTGCATAGGTGAGGCAACCAATCAATGCTTCTCTCTTGCATCATTCTCAAAACAAAAAATGAAAAACGAAAAAATGTCCTCTGGTGAGGGTCAAAAAGGAAAAGAAAAAGGAAGGGTCTTGGATATGGGATGGCATGGGCAATCCTTCGAATCAACCAGTCCAGGAATCTGTTCTACCTCTGACTTTGTTGTGTGAGCCAATCCATTTCCTTGTTGCACAGGCCAACTTGGGCCAGTCTTCCTGGTCCTTTACTATACCTGTATCTCTCATCCACAGATCCCAGTATCTAGCATATCATAAAAATTAACAAATATTTGTGGAATGAATGAACAACAAATGAGTGGACGCTTTCCTCGACTATCTCCACCCTCATTTTCCCCTTCATCTTCTATTACTCCCCTTCACATACCCCCCACTCCAGCTAAACAGGGAGGTGTGTCCTGTGTCTTTCCCTTTGTCTATAATCGCTCCTCTGCCTGGAGAACCTTTACTGTATGTCCTTGTGGGCAAATCTTGCCTCTCCTCTGTGCCCCAGCTCAATCATGGCCAGTGCCGCACCTCTCTTTTGGGTCGTATCTCTCCTTAGGATGCTGAGGTCACCTTGCCCCTCTCCTACGCCGATTCCCAAATGCTAGCTCTTCGCAGTTCTGTGTGTTCTTTGTGCACTTGTCTGCTTTCTCCAGTGGAATGGAGTCCCTCAGGGCAAGCCAAGACCGATCCGTGTGCATGCTACAGAGCCCAGGACTTTGTTCTACACAGAGGAGGGCTCATGACTGCTTCTTGGCTTTGAAAGAAGAGGGGCCGGAAAACCTTACCCTGCAGGGAATATACAGCTCCTACCCACTGAACACGGTGTTTGCCATTTGAGCAGGTTCTGAATGTGTTGCCTGCTCTCTTTCCTATTTAAATTTTTTTAAAAAGTGGTAAAATATACATAACAGAAAAATGACCATTTTAAGTGTATAATTCAATGGCTTAAGTACATTCACAATGTTGTACAACCATCACCTCTATATAATTTCAGAACTTTTTCATCATTGCACACAGAAATTCTGTACATTAAACAATAACTCCCCATCCCCCCTCCCTCCAGCCCCTGGCAGCCACCATTCTACTTCCTGTCTGTGGGAATTCACTTACTCTAAGGACCTCATGTAAATGGAATCATTCCATGTTTGTCCTGTTGTACCTCACTTATTTGTCTTAGCAAAACATCCTCAAGATTCGTCCTGGTGTAGGAAATCCTTCTTTTTTAAGTTCAAATCATATTGTATTGCATGTATACATCCCCTTTTTGTTTATCCATTCATCCGTTGATGGACACTTGGGTTGCTTCCACTTTTTGGCTGTGGGGATAATGCTTCTATGAACAATGGCGTGTAAGTATCTATTGCAGTCTCTACTTTCAGTTCTTTTGGGTGTCCACCTGGGAGTGGAACTGCTGGATCACAAAGCAAGTCTATGTTCAGCTTTTGGGGGAACCTCCATACCGTTCTCCCCAGCAGCCGCGCCGTTTCACATCCCTGCCATCCCTTTCTATTTTTAAGCTGGAATTCGTCCTCTGCCACAGCTCGCCCGCATCTCCCATTCATCTTCACTCCACAAACATCCACCCTGTGTACAAAGCGGATGTGCCTGTCTCACTTATTAGGGAAAAAAAAAAGTTGCATTAATAGTTAAAAGTATGGTATTACGGCTGGGAATGGCAGTAGGTGATTGATGGCCTCCATTACACCCCATTAGATATTTTATTCTTGTTAAATGAAGAGCAGCCAACTTTGTCAAGTATTTTTAGTTCCCTCTGGTCTTATTGGTCCGAGCTATTCTTCAGGACGGCCTGTAAATGGCCACATATGGCTGAGTGTCTGCAGGACGGATGGCCGTGCAGCTGGCGTTCATTGGCCACCAATTTACCTCGGCCCCTTCATTGTGAGCCTGACAGCGCCGGGGAGCCTTGTAGATCTAACCAAATATATCTATTTTCTAATTGTCTATTTATCACCTTCTGGGGATTTGTGGGCCTCCCATCTGACGGCAAAGGGGGGATGGCCTTGAACAATGATCCTTGTCAAGGCTCTCGCTCGCTCTAAATTAGGGCCTAGTTGCTAAATAACTAATTTAGTCCTGCTATCAAGCTGAAAAAGTGGGTATTCAGCGCAAAGTGCCAGCTGGGGAATTGATTATGTCTTCTCTCAGCGAGCGTGATAAACCTGCCGCCAAGCCACTGTGGAAGGCTGGGGACGGCTCCCCGGGGGCAGTGGCATTTCATCAAGGAAAACTGGCAGAGGTGCCAGGTCCACACCCCACGTGGCAGCTGAAGTCTGGGGGGTGGGCCTGGGCCGCCATGGCACCCACAGGGAGTCTGGCCTCTGTGGCACCCTCCTGGCCTGTGGCTTCTGCTTGGAGCGGTGTGGGGACGTTTGCGTCTGGCAGAGACAGGATCAAGTTGAAAACTGGGGAGAGGAGGGAAGGTCAGCCTGACAGCCCCGATTTCCAATTAGAGGGAGATTATTGAAGGTAGCTCAGGCCTGGGGTCAGGGAGGGGGAGGAAATAAATAAATGGGAATAGGAGGTTCTTAGGAAAATGTATTAATAACAACTATCAGATTTTAAGTAGAGAGGAGGGCCAGGTAGCTGAAAATAGAGAGTTACGGTTTACTGCTTGAGAAATCTCACAACAAAAACAACAGCAGCAATCAATTATTCAGCACCCCTCAATCCTGCCTCCTGCCAGGAACTCTGCCGGGGGTCTTCAGATCTGTGATCTCCTTGAATCTTCTTAACATCTGGGCAGATTAGGCTTCCCATCCGACTTGGCACTTGGAGATACATTCAAAAATGTTACCTAATCGACTTGCCAAAAGCCAACTCAGGCCATGAATATCTCTCCCACCCAAATTTTTTATAATGCCTGGAATGCCTCCATCACTCCTTCATTCAACCCGCCTCTACTGAGTACTCTTCCTGGTGCTGGGGCTGGACCAGGGACTCGGGCAGGCTAGGCCCTGCCTCCGCGGAGCAGACCCTCTGGTGGGGGCCCTGGACCACACCCAGGGTTCTCAACACGGTGGGACCCAGAGGCTTTCTGGTAACTCGAATCTTTTCGATGGCTCCTTGATCATTCTGAAATTAAATTCACAGATAATACACTCTACTTGTTCACATAATTTAAATAAGCAATATAGCATTTTCATCGTGAAGTAATGGAGAAATAAAAGGAAAGTATTTTTATAAAATAATGTATTTTAATATTCAAATGTTTGCTCACAAGTATGCCAGAAAGCATCATAGAATATTCAGATGCTTAAGCTGATTTATAATGAATATTTGAATTTAAGAAAAAAGAGCTAATAGCCAACCAAATGTTGATAACATTTTCTCTTTGTCTTTGAGAATTTGAAATAAGGGCTAAAAAAAGATACAGGTAGGTACACTGAGAATTGCTTTCACGGTGACAGCTGCAGACGCGGACTGATACGAGAGCAGTAATGGCGACTAAAATCCCAGGAACGGCCGTGTCCCCGATGATGTCATTTTCCAAAATGCAAAAACTCCAAAATGAAGAAAGTAAAATAATCTCTCAATTTCCCTGGTGGTTGCATTTCTGGAAAAGTCAGTGTGAATTACACCAAACATACTTTCTTTTATGCTCGTGCATAAGATGAAGTTCTAGTCTGGATTGAGATCATTATAAATGGTTTTTGACCCACTTGGATGTCTGGTTAAAATTCAAGTGTTGTAGGGATTTAAGACAACCTGGGCCTTGCCTCTAATCACTGGGGATTGGTTCTGCTTCACTGAAAATCCCTGAAAGACAAGTAAATAAACAAGAAAATAACAAGTACCAATAACTACAATGATCCAAATAAAACTGCAGTGCATGAGGAGTGGATTGGGAGGTCGGGGTTTCTGGTTTGGGTTAAGTGGTCCCTCAAAGCCCAGACGCTCCTGGGGAGAAAGAGGCAGAAGAGGCACAACTATCTTTTCATTACATTACTCTGTGAAGAAGAAAAAGAAAAGAAAAATGGAATAGCGTGTCAGGCAGTTGGCCAGCCTGGAGGCCCAAAAGGCTCAGGTCGGGAGCTGCTCCACCAGCTGCTGACCTTGGGCAAACCACTTTCTTCTTTGTGAGCCTCAGTTTTCTCATCTGTCAAATGGAAAGAATGATGATCACATTTCTCTCTTTCCAAGTTAATGAAAAGATTCAAAGTGATGGGAGCAAGTGATTTACACACTGTCAAATCCTAACAGGCCTTGTTTGTAACGGGAAAAATTAGAAACCAACCAAAAGCCTCTAAACAGTGGTTGGTCTAGAAAAACAATGACACGACCACTGAACAGAATATTGGTGACCATTGGGATGATGGGAAACCATAGCAATGCCATGGAAAGATATTCATGGGCATTGAGAAAAGCAAGTGAAAAATAAAGTGGAGCGTGTGATCCTATGCTTGCAATTAAAAGAGGAATCACAAGCAAACAAAGAATTAGAAGGATGTATACCAAAATAACTGATATTTTCCCTGGGAATTAGAGTTGGTTGTAATTTTCTCGTGCACCACTGAATCCTTATTGTAATAGGAGCAACAAGCCACAAAGATGATTTTTAAGATGCTTGTCACACACCAGCACCCCTGCCTGAATCACTGGTACCATGTCTGGGCGGGTGGCCAGTTTACTATCTTCTTTCTTGCATTTCTCACATGCAAAAAGAAACAGTGTGGCCCCTTGTTGTCCAGGGGAAGCTATGTGGTCCCAGGGAGTGGCTGGTTCTTTTTTTTATATTATGTTCTCAGAGACTGAGTCTGGTGGGCCCAGGATCTTACAGGCAGAGCATACGATGTACCGGGTTCTGAGCTGGGTACCATTATTTTAATCCTCGTGATGCCTATGGGGTAGACATCATCACCTCCATTTTACAGGTAAGAAAAGGAAAGCCCAGAAAGATCAAGTGACCCACCGCTGGACTTATGTCTTCTAAGGGGAAGAACAAGGACGTAAACCTGCGATGTCTAACTCCAAAGTCAGCTCTGAGCCTCTGGGCATAAGTCCATGACTACTTGGAGATTAATTATTGGCCTGGTTTTCATGTCTACAAACGAAGTTGAAAAATCCCTAGAGCTTCAGTTTTCTCACAGAGAAGCCCCCACCTCACAGCCTGGCTGGGAGACAGCAGGGGAGCAGAGGGGAAGCCGCTGTTCGTACAAGCACAGCACGAGGCAAGCACGGCTTCCTCTCTCTGGCTCGGGTCTGGGTCCAGATTACAGCCCTGCCATCAGCCTCTGCCCCGACTCAACCCTGTCATGCTGCTGGGGCAGTTTTGGGGGGGATTCCAAAGAAGGGCCCGGAGGGCAGCCCCTACGAAGCCCCAACCTGGGAGGGAGGATCTGGAATCTAGCCAGACTCCAACGTGCAATGGTTCCCCCACCAGCCACTCGCCCATTCTCTCTCAGAAAAGAGAGATTTGCCTTCCATTTAAGTCCTTGCTAAGTCTCTCATGTTATAAGGCTCACTCCCAATCACTTCATTTTAACCCACAAAGCACTATTTGGGGATGACATATTAGCTCCCAATAACTTCAATCAATGCTACGCTTCAAATGCTTATAAAGGTCACTTACTGGAGCAAAAATGGAGACAAAACCACGGAGCTCAGATTTAGTCATTTTTCCTTATTATTGCAAGTGTTGGATGCTGTAAACAAGCCTTTTACAGACCCCTTTAAAAAACAATACACTAAGTGGCTACTTTGCAGAGCTCATGAATAGAGAATGGGTACTTGGGGCTGGGAGCATAATTTCCAGTGACACCCTCGTCCACGGATGCAAAGCGTCCTGTGTCCTAAATAACTTAGACGGAAGGGAAGATGGGCGCTCTGGAAAGCTGTGTCAGGTGACTCGAGCAGTGGCTCCAGTGGTGACCAAGATGCCAATGTCAACGATGGATGGGAAGAGGATGAATATAATTGTTTCATGAATTAAATGTGAGCCTGGGAAGAAAGCAATGTTTCTAAATACACTTGCAATTCATGACTATATTAATATGTTAATTGAAAATTAATGCATTAATTTAATGAACATTCAATACATTGATTTCAATTAATATGAATTTAAAATTACCACATTGGTATTTTAATATGTTTTGTAAGTTATTTTATTTGTGTGTTTTTTTAAAGATTTTATTTATTTTTAGAGAGAGGGGAAGGGAGAGAGAAAAAGAGGGAATGAAACATCAATGTGTGGTTGCCTCTTGTGCACCCCCTACTGGGGACCTGGCCTGCAACCCAAGAATGTGCCCTGCCTGGGAATTGAACAGGTGACCCTTTGGTTCACAGGTTGGCACTCAGTCTACTGATCCACACCAGCCAGGGCTATATAAGTTATTTTAAATATATGTGAAATTAAACTTTTAAATTTCTTGAATAGGGAGACTTTGACTATCTCATCTACATTTGTAAAAGTTTATTCATGCAAGTTGGTTAAAGGCTTTGCACTCAGTGAGGCAGCCTCAGTGGAGGACTAACCAGAGCCCCAAATGACCACCTGAGCGCCCAGAGTCTGAGTGGGAAGAGGTCGGATGGACCCTGCCCCTTTCTCATAGCCAGTTTGCTGGGTCCAAGGGGAGGGGAACACTTGCCCAGGGTCACCCAGAAGAAAACCCAAGTTCTGTGGCAAGGAGAAGAATGACAAGAGACAAGCAGGCAAACCCCACCTGGAAGCCAAAAGCCTCCCTCCCCACAGAGCACCATCCCTACTTTGAGTCTGAGCTCAGCCTGAAGAAGAACAAAGAAGCAGCACGCCTCACAGGGGATACGCATTCTGCTGTGGGGACGGCACACCCGCTTGCCGGGGCCGGCTGCCTGCTCCCGAGCGGTTGGCTTCAGTGGGGTTCACCATTTTTGCTCAATGTTTCCTAAAATAATTTTGAAAATCTATGTCCTTTCTTGAGCAATTGAAAGTTGACATCTAGAATATCTTAAACAATTTTAAATAATTGGAAAAGATGTAATGTCTGGTGTGTTATAAATATAGAAATTGTAAAATAAGACACATCACTGTTTTAAATGTGCCAATAAAATACAAATATCATAGCAATTTGATATCCGCCACCATCCTTTTAAAAAAATACATGAATGAGCTCTTATTTAACAGTAGGAAATTGTATTTCCAATCCACTTCCCCCACAGAATTTAATTCTAATGTAATGTATTTTTATGCTTGAAAGTCTTTTATTGATTTTCCTATCACACTTCTCTGCAACAAAAAAATGTATATAAATTGAATATTTTTTATTTCCTATGACCAGAAGCCTCTAAGAATTAAAAAAAATTCTTCTGGATTGAGTTATCATTTCAACTGTTAGTAATACAAATTTGTTAAAAATAGCATGAATGCACTGAAAATGTTGATAAATAATTATTAAATAGTTAAATTCTATTGGCGACGTTTCTCTGAATGAGATGGGTAGGGCCGGGACCACCTCCTACAGCCACACACTGCGAGACTCCAGGGACAGCCAGTCGCGTAGGCTGTAATGCAAGTGGCGACCCCGGGAACGCTGCGGTGAACACCCCGTGCAGTTGTATGTGGTAGCCCTGGATTTGGAGAGCGGTGGCTAGAGGGCCTTGATTAAAGGTGACTTTGAGAATGCCGTCTGTGGAATTGTCCCTTTATTTGGTGCCCCAGAAATTTTAACTCAGCAGGACATGTACCATACTAAGATTCAGAATGAAAAAACACAGAAAGAAGTGTGTTTGTACAGTAGAAGAAGGGGGAATTATAGAAGAAAAGATGAGACTAGCAAACTGAAATGATGCTTTCAGCACAGGCAGATCAATTTTTGGAAGGAATTCGTAGGGAAGTTGAGAACCAGGAAACGTATTGCCTTAAAGCTATCTGCCTTGGGTATCCCCTGGAAAATCTTTCTACCCCCTGGGGCTGTGAACCTCTGAGGCATCTCCACAGTCCAACTAATGGTGCCTGTGGAGCCGACCAGATCAGAGGCTTTCTGCCATGTCCTCTGCCCTGTGGTCTTGGCAGGTCCTCTCAGCCAGGACCCCTGAATCCACAGAGCCCTTGCAAAGCCTGCCCCTGACTCTAGGCCTGGTAGATGCCTCATACCAACTTAAAGAAGAGCAAAATAATAGCGACTACTTGTTTAGAGTTGAATAAGTTCTAGGCAATTTTTGGCATTTCACTAATCTTATTTAAACTTCCCTCAAACCCAATGAAGTAGGTGCTATTTATTATTCTCATTCTACAGATGCGGAGACAGACCTTGCATATATTAATTAACTTGCTCAAAGTCACACAAGTGCATGTGGAGAAGGGAGCTTCCACACCTCATCCAAGTCAGCCAGACTCTAAAGCCCAAGCTGTGTTCCGTCTCGTGTTTCTCTAAGTCATGACAGGAGAATAGAACTATTGTACTTCTGAGCCTGTTATGAGCCAGGTGCTTTGCACATGATTACATTGAAATCTCACTACCATCCTGCAAGGTACATACTATTATCTTCTTGTTACAAATGAGGGAAATGAAGCCCAAGGCAGTAAGTAGTAGAGCTTGAGTTTGACCTTGGGTCCATCCATCACCAAAGAACAGCCTCTTTCATCTCCCTTAGGCAGCTCCCTGGGTTGGGATGCCAGGTCTCCAGCCACTGCCAAGCCCATGAACACAGAGTCTATTACCCTTTACTCTAAGTTCTTTGGTATAAACTACCTTGGACTTCCCTTCAAAGAATACAGGCTATAAAAACAATAAAACCACTGTTGGAAAATTTGGCCTCTGAGTCCATTTGGCCAAGCCCCATAATTATTTCATTTAATATAATTCCAAGAATGCTCTGAGCCATGGCCGTGTGCCAGGTACCCAACTAGGTGCAGCTAAGGGCATTGGGAATAAAGGAAAAGGTGGTGGCTGACCTCAGTGGCCGCCACGTGACATGCGGTCTTGTCTAAATTGCAGAAATACAGTGGTCAACATGGAGTCGCAGGAGCTAGAGGAGGGAGTTGATTCAATAGAGGGATTGGGGAGGCCTTATAAACATGGCAGAAATTGAACTTGGATGTCATTGCTGTTTAGTTAAAACAGGGCGCTGAATCTGAAGGGTTTAGAGAGCTGTGACCATATAGTGTTAGTTTGGAGTGCCTGAGCCTGTCTTGTCTGCTGATGGGGACTTCCTAGGTCAAGTCTGTGCAGAGCTCCTCATAGTAGTATTTTGTGAAAATAATTCTAGCTAAACACACTTAGGCTTCTCATAGGGAGAGAAGAATTAGTCCTTAACCAGGTTGCTCTCCTCTTTTCCCTTGCAAGTAGGATCCATCAGGGGTCCTGCTGAGTGGTGTCACCTCATGGCTCTGCAGGTCTCAGGAATCACATGGATATTTCCAAACGTGACCTCCACAAAATCCAGAGCTGGACGGCTTCTACAGCATGGCTCCAGAGACAGCCCCAGGAGGATGGTGTCTCCCTGGTGCCCCCCTGTGGTGGGAAGTGGAGCCTCCTCCTAGGACCCTTCTTGTCCTTTTTCCCTGAACCACTCACCAAGGCAAGTGGTGGGTGGGGAGAGCAGGGCTGACACAGAATTGCACTCTCTAGCGGAGTGGACTCGTTTTGGGGGCAGTGTTCTGTAGAGGGGCCCTCAATGGCATGACCTGGGGAAGGGCAGTCCTAGTCCTCAAGAGCAATTCAAGAACCATGCTGGGAAAGAGATGCCAGCACTTCCCCAGGTGGCACCCATATTGTTTCCTGGTCAGTTGACTTCTGTAAGAAAAAATAACAATCTTCGGGGCCACACTCTATTCCTAATTTCTTTCCATCAGACCTCTACTTCTGTCATGATGTTTTGTTTTCCTTTTATTGCCATGCATTTTTTTCTTTTAGGATAATTTTAGAATTTCAAGGCAATGGATTCTGGTCATGCCTACAACATTAGCATCCTTTACTAGTTCCTACCACGTACTAGGTGCTTTTCCTGGGATATTGCATCTCATTCTGCAAAGCAGGTGGTGTTGGCTCCATATTACTGGTGAGGAGACTGAGGCTCACTTGCCAGGTCACAGCTGGCAAGTGGTACAATCCGGATCTGAGCCCAGGCCTCTCTGACCCTAGAAAGTGTGTTCTCTACATGGAGACTCTTGAGCTAACTTCTTGGGACTGTCCCCTACCTGTCAGGACCCTCCGAAGTACAGCATCTGCCAATAAACACAGCTCAAAGTAGATTGAAGTACAACTTCCCTTGATCCACATGTGGCATTAATGCAACATAAAGACTGGTACCCACATTGCTGTGCGGCTTTGGGCAAGTCACTCAGCCTCTCTGGATCTGAGGTTCCTCATCAATAGAAAAAGAGCATGGAATGGGTAATTCTCAGGGACTTTGTACTTCTGAAGTCCTGTGCTTTAAATGCCACAGTAAATTTCGGGGCTTTGTGGAGCTGCAGCCCATCAGATATTCTCCCCAACTTGACCTTTTCTTAAATTCATTTCATTAATCCTCTTATTCATAAGAATGCATTTTCATTTCATGGTTCCTATGTTTAGTGCTTTCTCCTGATGATGCTTCTTTTCCCCGGTATAATTTTTTGTTCCATTAATTTCCAAGGACCATTTTGCCAGATCAGAGTGTTAAGAATCATTCACACCTCTTCCATTTGTCTAACCAACCGCTCATCCATTTCTCTCCAGAAATAATTGTATATGGTTCAATAAGTTTATTGTTCAAATCTGTTTACACTTTAGGATGCATCTCATCAGGATTTGCTATAAAGGGTAGAAGCCAGTTTCCAATTATTGTTATTATATCTGTTTCTCCAAATTTTCCAAATACACTTTTTTCACCTTTAGGAACTGTTTTTATTTTTCCTTCGTATTAAAGATAGGCTTTCAAAGAAAAAGCACTAATTCTTTTCAATATTTATTTACCTGTTTCCCCAACTCACCTGGGCTAGTGAATTTTCCAGGCATGGTGCTGGGCTTTTCTGTCTCCAGCATAACTCAGCCTTCATTTGGAGAAGTTCTCTCTAAGGGCTCACTGGTTGTGGCGGCAATCAGTCTGCAGACACAACAGGCAGGGGGCATCTGAGGAGGGAGAGAGGGGAGAGAAGAAAGAAAGAGAAGCGGAAAGGAAAGTCCGGGACCAAGAACGAAAAGGAAAGTCCGGGACCAAGAATGGGAGAGAGAATTTACAAATGCAGAGATTGCTAGTCTTAGGACAGAGGGCAAACCAGTTGCCAAACCGGATGCAGGTCTGCCTGCTCCCGCCTGCTCCCACCTGCTCCCGCCTGCTCCCGCCTGCTCCCGCCTGCTCCTGGAGGTGGGGGCCACACGGTGGATAAGAGCCTGGGAGGTCTGGGGCCTGCAGAGTGGGATCCAGTTCTGCTCTGCCAATTAGTAGCTGGGCAATATAACTTCCTTCATCTCTGCCTCAGTTCCTTAGCTGTGAAAGAGGGGATAATAATAGCTCCTGTTTCATGGGGTCATGTGGGGATTTATTTACACAGCCATTTATTCAATTTTTTATTAGGTTCCTACACTGCACCTGGCTCTGTACAGAGTACTGAGGATATAGTGGAGAACAAAACCCCTGGGTCCCATACCTGTGCTTAAGGAGGGTGGTCAGGGTGGGGTGACATTATCGCTGTGCTCATTCTCATGTAAAATTTACTCGGGGCCACCCGACAGTCCACGGTGCCCTTGAGAGAGCCCTGGGAGTCTAGCAGGTGAGGAGAGGGGAGAGGGTGGTGGCCTGAGGCGGGTGTGGCTGGGGCAGACAGAGTGGGAGCCCAGCTCCTGGGGAAGCTGGAGGGAGGGGCCCCCTGGATGCTTGTGCGTGGTGAGTAAAGCAGCGCCCGCTCTGCTCTGCACAGCTGCTCCCTTGAGTTCTTGAACTGTGACTCCGGGCTTCCCAGAGGCTGCTGCCATTGCCCCCAAGTGGGCACTGAGCTATTTAATGCCTCCCATCCAACCATGAAACAGCAGCGATAGGCCTGGGTGGAAGAAGTCCCAGTGGCTGGGGCACGAGGAGCCTGGACTCACCTGAATGAGGGCCCAGCTTCAGGAGGGTCTGGAGTGAGGTGACATGAGGAAGGGGCCATGAGATTTTCTGAAACCGTCTCTTGCTGTGCTTCATGACCTGTAGCAAGTGTGAGAACCAACCATAGGAGTTTATTTCAGGCTCAGACATCTGGGCTCCATACCTGGGGATTGATGAGTCAAGTTTGGGTGAGAGACCAGGAATGCGCATGGTAACAAGAGCCTCAGGAGGGGTCCCCCATCCCGCCCCAGGCAACTTGGTCTTCTGAACAAACTTAGGCCTTGGCTGGATTCCTGCCACCTCAGTCCAGGGAGCTGGAAGCCTTCTCACAGGGAAGGAGCCTTCTGCTTTGCATCCTAATGTGCTAACATTAGCAGCTTCCCTGGACCTGAAAACATCACACTTCTTGTGAAATCCACGTAGCAGCATGAAACGGGATTTAAGGAGCCATAGCCTGGTACGTAATTTCAGTGAAGCCTGGAGAACCCAGCCAAAGGGCACTCAGCTGCTGGAACAGCCCAGCAGGTCTGGTGAACACCTGGGCCCAGCGTTCCTTAGTGGCCGGCACTCAGGGAAGGCGGGACATGGACAGCTTCCTGGCATGGAGGAGTGGAAGGGCAGCTGATCCAGAGATGGACTCGGTCCTAGGAGCCCTGACAGGCTTAGGAGGCTGTTCAGGGGCAGAGCCGGGAGGAGGTGGAGGCTGTGTGGAGGGAGCAGACAGATAGGAGCAAGGAAAAGGGAGGGCTCTTGAACTTGGTGGCAGGGTGATTGTTCTTTCTGGTTTGTCAGGGACTTTCTGGAGTTTTTCACTGCCAGTCCCGTGTTCTGGGAGACCCCTCAGACAAGAGCAGACCAGGATGGCTGGCCACCCTACCTGTGAACAAGGGAATTGCCTTCTCCGGGGAAGGCTGGGTGGTTCAGTGGTTACCACAGAGCTCTGCCTATCCAGGATTAGATGTCGTTTCTGGCCCCACCATTACTGTGTGATCTTGGGAAAGTCTTAATTGTTCTAAGTTTTTGTTTTCTGATCTGTCCAATAGGAATAAGATTGCTCCCTTCCTAGGAAGACTTTTAAGGAGAGTATGTGAAGTGATGCATGCACAGAGAACCTTAGCATGGTGCCTGGCACATTTATTCACTCGACAAATATGTTTTGGCCACTCTGGCCATACCTCACCATATTTCACTGAATCTGAGATGCATCAATTGGTTGATGCATAATGATTGATCTACTAAGGAAAAAAGTGCTGTCAACTACAGTTGGACCTGTGGTTGATCACAAATCGTAGTAGTCTACTGCCGAAGACATGAAAACGTAAGAAAACGCCCACCGCAGAATCAGCACACCAGGTAGCGTGCTGGGAACCGCTGAGGCTACGGAGGTGAAGCCGGAGTGGCTGTCTCTGCCGTGGCTCAGTGTGCAGCTCAGGGAAAGCTTCTGGGTGTGATAATTTTCTAAAAACCCTGAAGTGTAAGTATGTCTCCTCGGAGAATGTAGCAGGTATCCTGTGTTCAGTATAAAACGTCGAGGTGAAAGGGAAAATTTCAGGCCCTGGGGCGTGCTGGAAGAGACAGTTCTTGGGTTCCCATCTGGACATGGCTGCTTTGTGACCAAGCACCTGTCCTCTGTGGAGCTCTCTGAGGCTCAGGTGTAACAAGAGGGGCTGACTCAGCTCCAAGGCCCTTCGGGGAACCCCTAGGTTACAGGGCGGTAAAGCCCCCCTCCCCCAATTCTAGGAAACATTTTCACCAGGGGGATGGCCTGACAAGGAAATGTGGCTGCCAAGCACAGACTGTGGGGGACATGGGGGGAAGCTGCAGAGGTCACGTGGCTCCACGGGGATTGGATGCGAACTAGTGAGAACATCCTGCCTTCTTCACCTCTCTGTTCCCACCGCTGTTGTCTATGAAGAAACGCAGGGTTTTTCCTTCATTGTCTGTCCCCTACATGGGGAGATCCCTCTGCTGGGCTCAAGAATCGATCAATAAAGCAAAGCAGCACTTGCCCCCACCCCCAATGTGCTTGATCATCTTCCAGAGGAGACTTCTGGAAGGTCAGGTGCGGGATGTTTCAGCCCTGTTGGGGAGATCTGGTCAGCCTAAATCCGGGGGAAGGTGCCAGTTTCTACCCTGTGCCCAGAAGCAGCACGGAGGGGGGAAAACCACAGACTGAGAATGTTGTTCGCCAAGAGGGCAGTCTGCTGGGGGTTCAGGGGCAGCTTTACGTATCTGGTTCACCGACACCGATATTGGCGGAGGGGGAAAGCACTGGGTGTGGGCTGAGTGCCGGGCCACCCTTAGGGTCCCTCCCGCTGGAAGCCTGGGGTGCTTGTGGGAGCAGGGCGTCAGAATTCGAAACCTGCCCCAGGGCCCTGGTTGGGATGGGATTGGAGAACTGATCTGGTGAAGATGCAACACTTGAAAATGTACACTTAACCCTGGTGTTTTTTCCTGATGAGATATGATATTTTTTTATTGTAGAGTATCTGGAAAAATACAAAGGAAAAGAATACAGTTAAAGAAATAATCATGGCAATTCCACAATCTAGAGTCAAACTTCCTTAAAATTCTGGCGTATTTTCTCTCAGAATCTTTTTTTTTAAACACAGGCCTACTCCTTACATCTGAGAGGCCCAGGGCAAGAGTTCTGCTGGAGTCCACAGAACACGTTTAAATATTGAACAGTTAAATAATTTTTCTAAAACTGTTATTTTCTTCTAAAATATTCAAAATTATTAAGGTAGGCAAAATTCAAATTGTAATTAGTAAATATTAAAATTTAGATCAAAATTATTCCAATAAGGCTGAAATTTATTTAATTTTTAAACATGATTAAATCAAATTAAATATTGAAAATAGTAAAACTCTATGCTATTTTAATGGCTAAGAGGCACATCCAGTTATCAGCTGGTATCATGCTTCATGCATATTTTGTCTAGATCCACACATCATACACAGATTTAAGAGTAAAATAAGTTATTTGCTGTTGCAAGGTATTCCTCGGCTGTTACGTGCAGCTGTTGCGGATACTGTGCTAATTAGCGAGTTCCTCTGGAACCACGAATTAGGACAGGGAGAGAAGCAAGGCAATGGACACTTGGCACTGCTGGGAGATGATATTTTGTTATGCAAGAAAAGCTTGCATTTCATGCTATCTGAGAGGAAGGATTTGACAAATTAATTTGTCTTTTTTCTTACTTAAGCATGTCCACTGCTCCAGTCTTCCCTGCCCTACGAAGCAGTGTCTGTCTCCGATGGCAGCGGCAGGGGGAGAGCCCACACCGTGTGGTGCCATTGGGACTCAGTCCTCTCTTGCTTCACAGACAGAGGGCAAGAGAGGGAGACACGTTTCCCGGGACTTGCTCAATGTCGGTCGCAGAGTGATGTTTAGGGTTATGCTGATTGCCAGCCTCAAGTAACAGAAGTGCCTGTGTCTCCTGTGATGATGATGTGTGTGCGCACTTATGAAATGCAGACCACCCGAAATTAAGGGGCCCGAGGCTGGGACCACCTCACCCAAGTACAAGGTCTAAGGAGATTTTATATATATAATGTTTTTATATATATAATGTTTATACATATATATATAGTCTGTCCAGAAGGTATACAGCCATGTATATGAAAAATAGAGACCTTTAAATTGAAGAAGATACAAGATACAAAAAACATTGTATGTAGGACAATGACGCCTTGGTCCCCTTCAAAGTAGGCTCCTTGGGACCTCACATAGTTCTCCCAGTCACCATCAGCTGTCCTGTCATATTTTCCTGAATCTCATCAACAGTCTGAAATCTCTTCCCTTTCAAAGGTGATTTTGGTTTTGGGAAAAGCCAGAACTTGCAGGGCGCCAAATCTGGGCTGTACAGGGGCTGAGTCACCTGGGTGATTTGATATTTTACCAAAAAACTCTGTGTGAGATGTGATGCATGAATGGGCGTGTTGTCGTGATGAAGCTGCCAATCACCAGTTGGCTGTAGCTGCAGCCTTCTGAACCATCCAAATAGTTTCTGCAGAGGAATGTTCAAGCTTAACACAAAATTTGATGCAGATTCATTGCTCTGCTCACTCAGTCATTTTGAGTGCGATAGCCACAGAGTACACATGCTCACTCAACAGCATGTACCATCCCACTGACCAGTACCAGGAAGTCATCATGATTCACACATGCACATTCCAGTCCACTCGCCTTGGCTGCCAGGTTACATCGACATCATGCGAACTGTTCTCATTATATTAATAATGGCTGGACTTCTTCTGGACAGACTATCTATCTATCTATCTATCTATCTATATAAATTTTATAATTTAGGAACATACTATATGTATTATTTCTCTAATTTTCTATTATGAATATTCTTATAAATATTCTGCTAAAAATATTTTTCATGATTGTACACTACTCCATAACATAAAAGAGATATGCCATCACGTACTAAACCAGCCCCCCTACAGTTGGAATTTATGTTGTTTCCAGTTTTTCTCTTATAAACAATACCACAATGGACATCCTTGTGCGCATCTGAGGTTCATTTCTGGAAGTGGCATCACTGGGTCAAAGGGGATATACATTGTGTACATAGAATTAAATCAGGAAGGGGCCCCTTTAAAAGCCTTAAGTTGAATTGACAAGCTCTTCTGTCCTCCTTTGTTCAGGTTTGGTCCCGGGGATACTGATCATGCAGGCAGCTCTAGAACTGGTCCAGGGAACGGAGTCTGGAGTTCTGGATCACAGTTCTCTGTGTGAGCTCGAGCAAACCTCTTCCCGCCTGGACCTTAGTTTCCTCCATCTGTGCAAAGAGGAGTCGGACTACATGTTTTCTCAGAGTACTTGCAATCAGCAGCACTCTGGTTCTGGGAGTCTGTTTGCTGGGTGGATGGAGCCGAACTCAACCCTCTGGGCCTCCATCCATTAGACCACCCTGCCCTCTGCTGGCCAGTTGCTAGATGCCAGTCCTCTTGCTGGCTCCTGCTGGGAGGCACCCTGGACATTTGCCGGATTCACCACAACCCAGCTGCCACTGTGAAAGCAGCAAGCTGGGAGAGGGTAGACAGGTGGCTGCCATTTCATTTCCGGAAACTGAATTCTATGCGCTGTGCTTTCAGATATCCCATTTTATTAATTTGTTCGGCAAATGTTCCCAAGTTCCTCCTTTGTGCCAGGACTGTGTGAGGGGGCTGGGGACTTGTTTTTTGCCTCTGAAGAACACACACTCTAGAAAGGGCAGAACCGGTCCCATGTTACTACCATACAGAAGGAGATGTACAGAACAAGTGCCTCAGACATGTAATTATTTGGCTATTGCTGGACTCTCAAGCCCTGATTTTTTTTTCTTTTTTCTTTTTGCATAAGAAGCTGATACGATATAGGTGGTCATACTGGGTTGAATAGCGTCCTTCCAAAATCCGTGTCTATCTGGAACCTGTGAATGTGATACAGGGTCTTTTTGGATGTAATTAAGTTAAGATGGCATCATACTAGTGGCCTTAATCCACCGACTGGTGTCCTTGTAAGAAAGAAATCAGAGACAGAGAGACGGAGAAGGCCCTGTGATGACGAGGGCGGGGACTGGAGTGATGCATCTGCAAGTCAAGGAACACCAAGGATTGTCGGGAGCCACCAGGAGCTAGAAGGGGCAAGGAAGGGGTCTTCCCCTAGAGCCTTCAGAGAGGGCCAGGCCCTGCCGACACTTTGACTTTGGACTCCTAGTTTTCGGATCTGTTAGAGAACAAACCACTGTTGTTCTCAGCCAGCCGGTTTGTAGTTATTGTTACAATGGCCTTAGAAAACCGATACAACGGCGACTGTCTGAGGCTGATAGCTGAGGAGTACCAGGAATCTGTGTGTGTGTGGTGGGGGGAGGGCAGTGTGTGGTGTGTGTGAGTGGGAGGGACTGGGAGGCCCAAGGTGGAGCCTCAGTCCAGCCCAGCTGCCGACTAGCTGTGTGACCCTGGGTGCATCCTATGCCATTTCTGGGCATTGGTTTATTGGTCTGTATAGGGTGGAGTGGACTAGGCAAATGGTTTTTACAATTCATTCTGTTGCTGTTTCATTTCCTAAAATTACATTCTTTGAGATTATGCCAAACTCCCTTCTCTTCTCTTCTTCTTCTTCTTCTTCCTCTTCCTCTTTCTTCTTCTTCTTCTTTGAGAATTGGATCTCTTTTTCTCCAACAAAGTACGCACAGAACCCTGTGATATATATGGCACATACATGACATAGACAATTCCTTACCCATCCTCAAGAGCATGAGGTTGTGTTCAAGCCTGCACTGGCCCTCTGGCATTGAGAAGGGTAACTTTGATGTCAAATGACTGAGCGCAACAATCCAAAAGTGGGTTACTTTCTTCATCACTTAACAGGAAATTTTATTTAATCCTCTGGGTTTATAATTATGGGGTCACAGAACTTTCGCATGGACTCAAAGAGGGTAAGGGTATTAGTTTCCTGTGGCTGCTGTAACAACTTAGCACAAACTTGGTGACTTCAAACAAAATTTTATTCTCTCACAGTTCTTGAGGCTGGAAATCCAAAAGTCACTTTGCAGGGCCAAAATCAAGGTGTTGGTAGTGCCATGCTCTCGCGGGTGGCTCTAAGGGAGAATCTGTTCTTTACTTCTTCCAGTTTTCAGTGGCTGCCAGCATTCCTTCGCTGGTGGCTACATCGCTCCAGTCTCTGCCTCTGGGGTCGCATTGCCTTTTCTTCTGTCTGTGTCACGTCTCCCTCTTCCTTGCTCTTACAAGGACACTTGGGACTGCACTTAAGACCATATAAGGAGTATCTCTCCATCTCAGATCCCTAATTCAGTCGCCTCAGTCTGTTTTGCTGTGTGAGTTGAGATTCACAGTCTAGTCCAGGGTTAGAAACTGACCTTTGGGAGAGCCATTGGTCAGCCCACCGCTACGGAAGTGACGTGTCTCCAGTGAGTCATGGCAGAAACACATTCGGTCAGCCTCCTTCTCTCTTATTCTCATTATGCTTGCCCTCTCTGTCCGCCCAGGAAAGAAACTCTTTGTGAAGAAGGAACCTGGAGCCCTTTTTAGATGAGGGGTGGAGGCAGAGGCAGTGTCTGCCCTCAGCCTACTGCGGAACTCCTAGGAAGGCAGGGCACCTTCCAGACGAGAAGCACAGAGGCAGACCCCGCTGGGCAGCTGTGTCTGGAGGCAGTCCTCTGTCAAGGGTTCATCTGAGCAGGGAGGAAATTGTGTGCACTGAGCTAGAGCCTGTGCCTAGAGCTTCCTCCTCCGATATAATCCCCCCAACAATTCCTTGAGACAGAAATTATTAGAACTACTTTACAAACGAGAAAACTGAGGCTCTGAGGGGTGGCTGCTGAGAGGCCCAAGGATACCCAGTTAATGAAAGGTAGTGTGGGGATCCAGATTCACCAGGCTGATGGCTTCAGAGCATCCACTTGGGTCTGGGTTTCTGCTGCCCTGGGCTGAGGAGTATGCAAGAGCATGGGGTCAGAACAGTGGCTCGAGTCTGGGAACTACAGGCTCTCCTCTGGGTTTTAAAGATTTTATTTATTTATTTTTAGAGAGAGGGGAAGGGAGGGAGAAAGAGAGGGAGAGAAACATTAATGTGTGGTTGCCTCTCATGCTCCCTGCACTGGGGACCTGGCTCACAACCCAGGCATGTGCCCTCACTGGGAATGGAACCAGTAATCCCTTGGTTTGTAGGCTGGCGCTCAATCCACTGAGCTGTACCAGCCAGGGCTACAGAGAGCATTTTGATGGTTGTTAGATGGTAGGAGCTGTGGGGGAATGGGTGAAGAGGTAAGGGAATTAAGTACAAATAGCTAGTTCCAGAATAGCCATGCAGATGTAAAGTACTATGTAGGAAACAGAGTAGCCCAAGTCCTTATATACATGACCCATGGACATGAGCAATGGTGTGGGGATTGCCTGAGGGAGTAGGGGGTGCTGGGTGGAGGGGGGCAAAGGGGAAAAATCAGGACAACTGTAATAACATAATCAATAAAATATAATTTTTAAAAAAGATATAAAAATGAAGAATGGAACAGCCACTGTAGAACATATAGAAAATGCAAATGAGAAAAAAATAAGCTAAAAATCACTCCTGAACCCATTGCCCTGTGACTCCCACTGTCAATGTATTGGTGTATTTGCTTCTAATATTTTTTTCCTCTACAGATTTCACTCTGCATTTTATTTTGTAGCCTGATTTTTTTAAAGAAAACTTAAAAATGAATACTTTTGTGAATGGTTTGGACAACTAAATGTTAAATTGAATGCATAGTATTTGTGAGATAGTTGTATTACACTTTAACCAATCCCCAGAATAAAATTCTTAAAATTCTTACATCTTTGTTCACGCTGTTAATTATTTCCTCAGGACAAATTCCTGGGTCTGGAGTCGCAGTGTCAGAGGGTCAGCTCATCTGAACAGCCAAATCTGCCCTCCTCAAAGGTCATTCTGATTTATATTCTCAGCCACAGTATTTGATAATGACTGTATCTCCCCACATTCACCAAAGCTGGCTTTTATCATCTTATCATCCTTGTCAGTTTGCTAATCAAAAATGTTCTCAGCTGGTTGAACCTGTATTTCTAAGATGAGTTAGGGACTTGGAATGTTTTTCTTGTGTTCACGGGCCGTGTGTGTGTGTGTGTGTGCGTGTGCATGTGTCTCCTGGTAACATGTCAGCTTCCTGTTTCCTGGCATATGTGTAAGATCATCTGATGTACAAGGACAGGAGATAGTGATCCCCCACTTTATTGATGAGGAGGCTGAGGTTCAGTGACAGTAAGTGACTTGCCCAAAGTCACTTGGGCAAATCAGTTCTGGAACCAAGACCTCTGCCTTGGGCTTTGCAGTCACTCTCTGGTACTTTGACCACTGCGTCATGCTGATAGATGACCCCTTCCTACGGTTCTTGGGGGGAAATTCAAGCCTGCCTTGGTTCAATTTAGTCTCGATTCTTAAAATAATCTATCCTGTAACATAGAGTAGTGTTAGCAGAGAAAATATGTTCCGCCACTTATCGCTGAAGGAGCTGGAGATCTGCCGTGGGCTGTGACCCTTTAAGAGCATGCCCTCCATTCTGATAAATCAGGTCCTGATAAATCAGCACCTCCAGTGGGAGATTGGTGCTGACGTGTGTGGGACAGTCAGCACGATTATTAACAGGATACCGTGGTTGGAGACAGCTGGCTTGGAGTGCATGCAAGCTCCTGGAGACCCCAAGTCAGAACTGGACTCTGAGAGCAGCCTGGACTGGGGGTTGTCCATCCACCCAGCCACACCCCCAGGCACAGCTCTGCAGTGCCCATCCGTCCACTCTACTCTGTCTGTTGTTCTTGTGGCCACTTGCAAGGCTGAAGGTTAGAAAGAGCGTGTCCCAAACCTGGCTCTGCCATGAATTTACCTGCAACCCTAAGCAGGGACCTCCCTGCTCCTCTCTGCCTTAGTTTCCCCCACCTGTCCAGCCAGGGTGTTGGTCACAATAAACTCCAAGGGCTCATCCGAGTCTAGGTTGGCCTGCCCTCTCCTTCTGTCCACCCCTGGCCTTTTCTGCCTAAGAAGGTGCAAACCTACAGAATGTGGCGCTCACTGGGACCTTACCAACCTCCCACCTAATTAGGCCACACGCTTGAGTTTGCAAGAAAGAAGACTTTATCTTTCTCTCCCGGGCTTGCTTTGTCTCCTGAGCTGTCATTCAGTGAATTCCAAGTGGCTCCATTGCTTTAGAGTCTCCTTTCTCTTCATTGGCCAGACGGTGTCTCAGCTTTGAGTGGAAGCCCACTTAGTGCCTTGGCAGAATGAGCTGAGGGCTGCCTGTGTCTGGGGACACCCACCCTGACTGCCCACGCTTGAGACACCTCAGCCCTCGAGGTCCTTCCTTCCCAGGGCAGACCTTCCTGGAAGAGGTGCAGTCTCAGCTGCATCAGAGGCGACTTACAGACACACGGAAAGTCCAGCTGCTCTCTCCTACGGCGGGAAGCTATCCAAGACTCAGGCACACCGTACAGGGCCATTCCTACCCTGTTGGTGCTCGAACCCTGGAACTCTCCCAGGCTTGTGTTCCCCAGCCCCTACCCCCTACCCCCGAAGAGGCCCAGGTTTCCCCACTTTCAGATCTCTCCAAATCCACCTGAGACTCCTGTTATCCCTGTAACTCCAGGCTTAGAGGAAGGGTGGGGTTCCAGGCCCTTCCTAAGGACCCCTCCAGAGTTTGCCTGTGACCCTCTTCTCTCCCCCAGCCCAGGGAGTTTTTAATGTCTTTGGAGACAGAAGGTAATGATTTTGACAAATGATGTATTATTCCCAATCTTTTTGTCTTGTACCTTTCCCTCTGTTCTTTTTGTCTTGTACCTTTCCCCCTGTTCTTTTTGATTGCTCTCTGCTTCTGCTGAAATAACCTTGTTGCCTATGGTGCTATGCGAGTGAGGCAAGAGCAGAGCTATGAGGAAACACGGAGACGCCCCACCGAGTGGCTCGGACGTTGTCTGGCCATGTGGAGATGGAGCACCAAGTCGTCCGTGCTGGGTCTGTGACTGACCTTGACTAGCCTGCTCTGCCTTCCTTGGAGCCACATTCAAATGCCGTAAGTCCAGCTTTTTGGGGGAGGGATATTACAAATTGATTCTCCAATAGCATCATCTGGTAAAAAGACTACAGGGTTTTTACCATAGATCCTACATTTACAAGGTGTCATTGGCTTAATGGTGAGAAACCTCTGCCAGGTCCTCTGTAAAACACCCACTTCGCAGCATAAACAGGTGCTGTTATTGTGTTCACTTGCAATTCCAGAAGGAAAGACACAACTTGGCAAAAAAAAACATTTTTTTTTAGATCCTAAAGTCAGGTGCAATACCTCAGAGACAAACTTTTGACTTAACAATCTTGCTCTACAGTTCCACTTTGAGGGGGGAAGACCCTCCACCTAGAAATTAGGGTCTTTCCTTCTTCTTCCTCCTTGAACCATTAGAGCAGCATTTCATCGTTTGCTTGATGTTACATATACAAAAAGGGGGTTAAAAATCTCAAAATCATCCTGTACGTCCAGCCGCTCCCACCAACACACCAACTCTTAGGTTTAGACGGGGACCAGGAACTCCCCAGCAGGCATAAAATAGGACAAGGGAGACCGAGGCTGCACAAATAAAGGACAAAGGAGGTAGGTAAGTTAGAGCTTCCGTATTCAGGACTAGCCTGCCCCAACTTCACAGCCTTCGTGCAATACTCAGAGTGGGGGAATCTTCATGATTACTTGGCATAAGTCACATCAAGGAAATGTGTATAAAAATCAGTATGTGAACCTATAATAAGAAACACGCTCTTCCATGACTTTCTTCAAGAATGGAAAACTCATTCCTTGGACAGAGTAGGCACTGGGGAACTCAGTTAAGTTGCCTGAGGTCCTCCTGAGCTTCCCTGGGGCTCAGGAAGACGGCAGCATCTGGAAAGCGCGGGGAATCCACTGGCACTCCGGGCTCCTCTGGGACTGTGTCTCAGTGAGCAGCGACAACACATTGCTCAGTCTGTTTGAGGGTGTCCTACTTAAGGTTCCAGGGTGGAAGGAATTCTGTAATTCTGGTTTTAAAAAAAAGTACATTCAGAAAAAGAAAAAAAAAGGACGGGTGCAGGGTTGGGGGCATACAAACCGGGTCCCTGAAGACGATAGACCTTATAGACCTCATCTGTTTACGGCACAGTCATCGCAGACGAATACAGCGCCTCTCCCTGCATGAGGCCAAGCAGGTGTCTTTCCCACTGTGCTTCAGGAAGTTCCGACTGGAAACAGGTGACAGTCTTCGGAAATAGTTACTCCAGCTCGTGCAAAGGTGTCATGTATAGCTTGTGACACGTAACAAAGCTGTTTTGCAAGACCCGCTTCTTTCCAAAATTAAAAAAACTACTAGTCTGTATGTTTTAGTATGATTTTTTCTGGGTTTTTTTTTGCTTGTTTGTTTGTTTGCAAAGCAGCATAGCAACATCCTGACTGTAGGGCCTGCTGGAGGTCATGACAGTAAATGTTGTCTGTAAATCTGTAAAAAAAAACCCCAAAAAACCCAGGAGGAGGTGGGTTCTTCCAGGTGGGGAAAATGGGGACATTTGTAATAGTATCAACAACAAAAATAAAGTTAAAAATAAAATAAGATAAGATAAGATAAGATAAAATAAAAACAAAAAGGCACAATTTGAGAGTGGGTCTGCATTTCTCCTTTGGAATGAGTTCCCCTGCAGCTCAGCTGATGGCAATCTTGTTTTCGCCCAGGCAGTAAGGGAACTGGTGTCGGGGACGCAGTCAGCAGCACCTGGCTTTTCCCCGCGGGCCCTGGTAGCTGACTGAGAGCCGTCTGTCTCACAGACAGTGGCGTTATTGACGCCAGAGCTGGCCGCCAGGGAAACCGGGAGAGTAGGAATGCCTCTGCGCTCTAGATCACTGCGATCTCATTGGTCTTTGTGGCCAGACCACCACCGAGCAAGGTGGTGTACTGCTTCCACTGAAGGGGCCATGATTTCCTTGGGAAACACCTCAGGGACACTTTTTGCCTCTGTTCTTAACAGAGCCATGGTTTTCTCAATGGCCAGCTTCCTCCCATGGCATACAGAGCTAAGGTTGGTGCCACGCATCACATAGTGGACCTTCAGGTTGCCTTTGGTGGGGAAAGCTCGTCCACATGTTACACATGAAAGGTGCTCATGAATCTGCAGAGCGCCGGCTGCCGAGCTCCTCCTGCACCGCGTGCTGCTGTGTTGCGGCCTTGTTCGCGAGGCTGGGCTGCTAACAAAGATGCCACGCCCAGGGACGTGGTTGGGGGTCCAAATGTACCAGAACTTCAACTTTGACATAGGTTGGCTGGACTCGAGCAAATGTTGACAGGAGACTGCTCCGACCTCCATCTCAGTGTGGGTGTTCTCTGAGCATCAGGAGATTTGGACTTGGTGCTTTCTGCTTGGCTATTGGCTGGGGAGAAGGCCTGAAAGGATGTGGTCCCCAGGATGTTTGGGTTTTGGCTCTGATACTCCAGGTCTCCCATCACTGAGGATGGTGAGCCATTGGTCAAGCCATTACTCTCCACCGAGCTGTTTTCACTGCTGCTCTGTCCTTGCAGGATCACAGGAGAAGAGCCCACCTTCCCTGGGGCATCCAGAGGGGCATCATAGTGGACCCTGGCGTGAGTGATGCTAAATGGATGCTGGGAAGAGGCCTGGGGACCTTCAAGGAGCTGCTGGGGGGCATTCTGGGAGCCAACATCACCTACATCGATTCTTTTGATGTTATTGTGACGGATGATACTCCTGCTGCCATCCTCACCGACCGCCATTGGCTCAGGACCCATACGGTCACAGGGATTCTTCAGCAGGGGAATGCTGGGAATCTGACCGCCCGTGTGCATCTGAATGTACTGCTGCAACACGACCGCAACGGTAAACTCCTTCTGGGAGCTGGGGTGTGGACTCTGCGTCTTCATGGGCGTGCTGATTTGGTGAATGCTGAAGTTTGTCTTCGGGTTGCCTTCGGTGGAGAGGGCTCAATCACTGATCTCCCTGGGAACAGTCTCTCCCCAGCGTTGGTGTGGTAGTGCATGTTGAGGGAGCTTTGGCAACTTAAGACACAGTGGCAAATAAGACATTCGTTGGGGTTTGCGATGGCCTTGTCAATGTTCTCCACCAGCTGCTGCAACTTCAGGGTCTCTGACCCTGGCTTGTGTGCCCCTCTCCCTTGGAAGCCACTAACCTTGAGGAATTATGGTTTGTCCCCACCCCAGAGGGTATGGATCCATTCTCACTTTCTGGAGAAGGCCTGGGCTGTAGGTCGTTGGCCAGTGGGCCACTGATTAGGTCCTTGAGGTTAGTTCCCGAAGAGAGATTCTGGGGTATCCCTAAATTGGGAGTTGCTGTTACCAGGACAGGTTTGCTGTCTAAAGAGAGACGTGGTTCATCAGCAGGGACAGTGCATAAGGATCACCTGCTGCCATTTTGCATGGAACTCAGCAAACAGCTGGGGGTTGCCTTTACCTGGAAATGTCGACAAAAGCGCACCTTGAGGTTGCCCATGGTGGTGAACTAACTGGTGGCCACGGAGAAAGCACACAAAGAGTGTTTCTCCAGCGTGGGAATGGAGGTAGATCTGCAAGGAACTCAGTCCTCAAAACCTTGCTAGAGTACTTACGCTTGTGCCTGTAGAGGGTGGCCTGGTCTTTGGGTTTGGCGTCCACCAGGAACATGTTGGGTGGCTTCCCTTTCCGGGTTCGGTCTAACACCACAACGGATAAAGGGCTCTGGAGGAGCACAGAGCCTGGGGCCTGAGGTATCAAAGCACCTGGGAGGCAGTTGGGAAGCACCTGTGACCTGCTGGGCCTCAGGGCAAGGACGCCAGCCCTGGGGACACAGAGCTGGTGGTGGAAGGGATGTTTGCATGATGTAGCTTGGCTGGTTTCAAGGTGTCCAGAGAAAGACCCTGGCTTCCAGTTTTCTGGCTGAGCAAAGTCACAGTTGCGGAAAGCTACTGGGACATGGGGCTGCCTAAGTTCAGGGCGTCAGCTCCCGCCATGCCAGAGTGGAGGGCGTGGGCAGACCACGTGTTCACCTGAACACGGATCTGCTCTGTGAACTGTATCTGCTGTAGCTGCTGCTTCAGCAAACACAGGACCTGCTCCAGGACCCACGGGATGCTGTTGGCACTGGGGGCAGAAATCGCATCCACACTCAGCTGATTCACCCCTCACCTTGGTGCCCCGCAGTGCTTGAAGAATGATGTCAGTGTTGGCCACTTTGCCTTTGGGTAAATAGCCTACGTCCTGGGGTGTGATGGCAGGGTGGTCTTCTGTCTTTAAGTAAAGAATAAATTCCATCCCTGGCTTCTCCTTCATGTCCCCTGAGCTGCCACCATCCTCCCTGTGACAGTCCTTACTGCTTGGACTCTGGCTGGTGGCTCAGCAGAGCTTGGAGAAGTCACTGGCCCTGCACCCTTGTTCATGATGAGAACAGGTGGATGTTAGTGCAATTTTTCTTATGTTCTAAGAACTCAGAGAAGCTGAAGAACCCTCCACAGCATTTCTCACAGATGTGCGTCTCCTCCCAGCAAGGCCCCGTCCAGTCCCGGGGGTGGTTCACTGGAGCACCTGGCTCTCCCTCCGCTGGTGCTGTGTCACCTCTGGAAACTCCTCAGCCAGCTGTTGTGGTGGCTGCTCGCCATGGTCCTCCTTGGAGCTGACACGTTGGGGTTTTGCTTGCTTGTGCCTCTACATGGTGTGAGCATCTGGCCCCGGAGAGCCACAGTTATTTGCCCACTCCTTAGAAGTCCAGCTTTTTTTCAGATAAGACCCCTCCTGATACTTGTGCTTTCAGCTCCTCTTGCTCCTCCTTCAAGGCCGCCCAGAGCAGCCAGGGAGCGCCCATGGCGCTGGTAGCTGCCTGGATCATGTGTCGAAAGAGGGTGATCTGGCACCACGCCAGTCCATGGCACATTCTCTGAGCACCTGGTCGAACTGCCTCTGCTGCCTCCAGCCACCACAAAGGGGTGCAGCGGGCAGCGGTGTTCAGGTGGGGGCTTTGGCAGGGCTTTCTCCTCTCTTCTGCTTTGGTCAGCCTCTCAGATTCATTTCTGGGCTCCACACTTCATTTTATTATTTTGTGTTTTAACCCTTCATTGCTTGCTTTTATTATTATACAAGCAATGCATATTTGTTAACAAACGTCCAAAAATACAGATAAACAAGAAGAAGAAAGTAAAGATCATGCAAACTCTTTTTAACTTCTTGGGGTCCTTATCTCTGCATATTTGTTTTTCATTTTTACTGAAAAAAGATCTGACTTTATGCATTATTTTTTATTTAAATTAATTCTGAATCTTTATGTTGTACCAAATAGACTTTGGAGACATCATTTCCAACAGCTACATAATATTCCAGTAGGCACTGAAATGCAGCTAACCATCCTTGTTAAGGGGCACTTAGGGGTTTCTAATTTTTAAAATATTATTAAACTGAACAACATGAAATTTCTAACATTCGGCTATTCTTGACCTAAGAAATGGCAATTTCCTGTGGTTTGACCTAATATAAATAACACCATGATAAATGTCATTAAGATTAATCATTGTGCTTTTTCAATCACTTGGTTGCATCCCTAAATATTCTTAAAAATCCATTTGCTGAGTCAAAAGGGGTGCATGCTTTTAAGCAGACTGCACTTTAATACACTGACCTCAGGCGTGTGTCCAAAGCAGACGGTCCAAAGAGAAGGAAGGGGGACAAGGGTGTTGGGTATCTTGTAAAGAGGCCTGGGCTTGGCCTCAGTGAGGGGGCAGAAGTCCCTGCTGCTTCCCTCACTGAGGTGTGACTCTGGACCAGTTAAGGCTCAGAAGTGGGTCTTACCCCAGAGAGCAGTCAGCAGGGTTTTCATAATGGGACAACTCGTGCTTTGTTTCAGAGATATTGGTGGTTTGGCCAAGGGCTGGGCATTCTGAACCCTGTCCAGCTTCCACCACTTTGAAACTCTGCCTGAGCTTAGGATCCTCTAAGAAACCCCCTTCTCCCGGGAAAGGTGACTCAGAGATGAAGCCTTTTAAAGTGACTCACAATTGCCTCCGTGGTTTTGCACGTTTAAGAATGCGACTTGGCATTGAGGATGGACCCAGGCCTGGCTGTGGAGGGAGGTTCTGACGGATTCTGTGGCGGCAGACCTCCCGAACCATTGAAGCGTGCAGGCTGAATTTTAAAAATAATTGTCCTTTTTAATGATGTAAAACATGTCATCTAGATTAAAAAATAAACACACTTTATTACTTTCCTAGTCCTTTCTTCCTCCCTCCCAGGGCCAGATGGGGATTGCTTGAATATTTCTGGCGTATTTCACATATTTAATAACGCCCTTGGAGGTTCTTCCAGATCTGATGAAAATGTGGGATTGAACTCTGCCCACAGACTGTTCACAGAAAAGAAAGCTGTTGGTGAGTGTGTGTGTGTGTGTGTGTGTGTGTGTGTGTGTGTGTTGGGGGTGGGGACGCATCCTATTTTGGAAGCAGCTGGGTCTACAAGCCAAAAGGCCTATACTTTTTATCTTGGGCAACAAAGGACATGGGTTCTCTGCCCCCACACCCCGCTCCATGCCTTTGAAGGACAGAAGAAAGAAAGGGAAAAAAAGAAATCACCGCAGCTAAGCAACCTAGAGCAGTTTTTGGGGAGAGTCAGGCCTTCTCCGAGACAGCTTTCTGCTAGCTCTCTTGAGTTGCAGCAAATCCAAGAAAATAATTAAAGCTTTAATTTATTTATACATCTTCTCTATAGATGGTATAGATCCAGCAATTGGCGTTTCCTAACTGATGCACGCGAAGCCCTCCAGGAGCCCGGGCATCTGTAGCGGCCGAGGGCTGTCCGAGGCCGCCGCGGGGCGGAGGGAGGGAGACAAGTCCCGCGCTTCTCCGGCCCGCGGCCCGGCGGGCTGTCAGCCCAGCGGCGGCAGACAATGGCTGGTGCGGTGCGCTGAGGCCGGCCGGCAGCCTCGGAGCGGGCGCACCTAGGTGATGGGCACCTCCCGAGACGCCCCGGGCCTGCGGGCCTGACAGGCTCACGGCGGCTCCTTAATAGACTGCGCGAGTGTTCTCAGGGAGAGAGTCTGCGGCGGTCCCCGAGGAGAGATCATCAGGCCGAGTGGTCCCCGGAGCAGGATTTATTAGCAGACAGGATGGGGAAGTTGATTAGCCTCCGCGGCTGAACGGACATCCTGTCAGACAGGCCTCTTAATCCAATCACTTACCTGTCGAGGGGGAACCTCCCGCTGCCACCCCAGCCCCGGCCTCCCCCCGCCACCAGCCCGGGAACCGAGGCCGCGAGCCGGGGCCCATCCTGCACAGCGCACTCTAGGCTTGTGTCTGGGACCAAGCGCCTACTCGCAAGTCTCTCCATCGCTCCCTGCCCGGCCAGCTCTGTGACGGGCAGTGGTCTTGCTGTTAAGGCAACAACTTCCAGGTTGCTCTGCTAGACACACAGCCCTGGTTGTGACTTTCTCCCGCACAGCCACTTTGCCATATGCGTGGCTCTCTGCTCCCTACTTAGGAAAATACCAGCTGCTGGGCGTTGTCTCATTTGGCTCTTTCCAGTGGCATTCCTGACTGGCCCTCCCCCTGGGGCCTCTGCCTTATGCAAACCCAGCTACTCTCCCATTTTTCCAACCTACCTGCCTATGTCCCGAGCCCTTGCTCGGGTAACAGGGTCTGGCTGGAATGCTCTTGCTCCCCACCTCCTGGAAATTCATCTGTCCTTAAGGTCTTGCTCACAGGCCTAATCTTCCCCCATGACCTCCCTCCTTCTTCCATGCCCACATAATCTCTCCCTTCTGTGAAAGTTGATCTGTGCTAAGGTGAGGACTTTCACCCCCAGTTCTGTCTCCACCACTTCCTAGCTCTGTGACCTTGGCCAAATGACCTCACCTGAGATTTCGCCTGCTGTAAAACAAAGAAGATAACAGTAAGTTCCTCATAAGGTTATGTGGGACCAAATGAGAGGATGCACATAGAGAGCTGGGCATGATGCCTGGTGCATAGTAGAGCTCAGTGCTCAGCATTTGTCTAGTCTTGTAATGTGTGATATGGCAGTACCTCCTTCACTATGTGGGATGCCATCAGGACAGGGGCCAGGCCTTCGCCTTTACCTTCCACCCCCCTGTCTCTGCCCACATCCAACTCCAAGTACCAAGACTCTTACAGATGAGATGGCTAAATGTTTGTTGAGTGAATGAAGGAACTGCTGCCACACTGCAGACCAAGCCTGATGCACTATCTCTCTGGGTGACCCCCAGAGGGCCCATTTCTGGTTGATCTGACCCTGGAAGAAGTAGGAAGGTGTGGGGTAGGCCCCCATCTGCTTTTGTGTGGCAGGCATTGAGATGTGTGTTCTCTCCAGCTATTGTCAAGAGTTCAGGAATTCAGACTGTATTGATCTGCTGCATCTTCAAAGCTATCAATCATCATTAAGAAATAGGACCTGAGCCCTTGGATGGGCGGCCGATACTGGGTAATTTACAGGATTTCTCACACACACACACACACACACACACACACAGATGGCGCTAAAAGAAGTCAGCTAAGACAAGCCCTGAACACTTAGCAGGCAAGGAGGGGAGAGAACCGAGGGAGCTTAGAGACCAAAGGTAACTGACCAGGAAATACATCAGGTCCCACTTCCTGGTGGAATCACAGATTTTTGTAATGAGCACTTTACTTTGATAAAGTGGATGCTGAGGTCTCACCCAGGCCCTGCCACCTCCTACTAATGTCTGCCTCTTCTGGCTGCTCACAACCTATCCATTTTGCTTGGGTCTGTGTCAAGGTCACTAGTCTTTGGTTTGGGCTATTTTCCTTATTTCCTTTCCAATAAAACAGAATAGCAGTCATCAGGCAAGTTTTCCATGCATTGGTGTTTTTCAAACATTTCTAACCGCTCCTGGATACTCTCGTTGTGATAGAAGACACCACTGGTTTGGGCTTCAGAACATTTGGAGTCTGGTCAAGCCCTGCTACTGATGAATTGTGGGATCTTGGGGTGGGGCGGGCGTGGGAGTGCAGATGGGCATTTAATCTCACTGAACTTCGGTTTCTTCATCCATCAAATGGCGATAGTATTTGGCCTACCACCATGAGAGAAGAAATTTAAGGGTAAAATGAGGTAATTGATAGGAATGTGCTTTCAAAAGCACAGTACTATACAAAATTAAGGCAGCATTCCTCTAATGTAATTTTTCTAAATATTGATTGCCCGCAATGTTGGGTGCTGCGGAAGTAGAGGTGGCCAAGGCTCAGCCGGCCCTCATTGGGTTCAAAAAGGGAGCGAGACTAATGTGGGGACACCAGCTAAGGCAACAGGTAGGAGGAAGTCAGTGCTAGGAACGGGGATGGCAATGAAACCTCCCCTTCCCCGGCCCTGGAGCTGGCAAGGCTTTGAGTAGGAAGGTGATTAGAATAGTTGAAGAGGGTGACAGGCAGAAGAAACAGCAAGGGTACTGGCCCAGGGATCACAGGGTAGAGTGTGTGGTGGACAGGGAAAGAGGAGGTGGGAAAAGCAGATGGAGTCAGCATGCAGGGCCTCGTGGCCAATGAGCTTAGCCCACATGGATGGGTTTTTTTTTGCCAGGGAAGTAACCCAGTCAGGAGTATTCAGGAGCTTTGGGAAGATGGAAGGCTATGTGTGAAGGAAGAAGCAGGGAAGAAGCTACTGCTGTATCCAGATCAGAGGTGCTGAGGCCTGAGGACCTGGGAGCTGGGGGACCTGCCTTCTGACTCCCTGGATAGAAGATAAGAAGGAGTGAGGTCACTGGGGGAGCCCCCATCAACAGAGTAGAAGAAACTCTGGTCTACATCCAAACAGGGAGCTGTCTATTGGCAGAGAGGCTTGTGTGTCTATTCAGAGGCCATGGACACTACTCTGGTTCCAAGGTAACATTCACAAATGCCTGCATGCCTAGAAAGAGGACTTTCCATCACACGAATGTCTCAGTCCTCTCCCATCAAGCCAGGACACAAGAAAGAACTTGTATGCTGAAGACCATCAGCAGAGCCTAGTGGGTGGGCCAGAAGTCATGTCTGGCTCATCCACTTTCCAGCTATGGAACCGCAGACAGGGGGCGTAACTTCAGCATCTCTATTTTTAAAATGGGGATAATAATAACAATAACCAAAAATATATTAAGTACTTACATGGGTCAGGCACTGCACGATTCTCACCAAGGCTGGAAGGTGGGGAGGGGACTGTTTGTCCCGGCCCCTCCTTCTCTGAGCCTCCCTCTGCCCAGACTGCGGGCACCTCCTTGGTTAGGCAAGAGGAGGCAGGACATGGCACCAATGAGGAGAATGCATTAGCTCAAGTAAAAATCCCTTTCTTGTGGAATCTCCACAAGTTTCTGAGATGACTATGGCTTTGAACCCATTCCAGAGCCCCAGTAGTAGCCTTCCCGGAGATGTTCTGGCTGTACTTGAATGCCTCTGGAGGCAGGGAGCTCATTCTTCCACTGACATTCCTTTGTATCTTAGAGCATCTCTGACCATTGGAAAAGGAATTTCTTAAGCCAAGTGGGCACTGGTTCTTTTAGTCTAAACTAAGTACTGGTTCTTTTAGGGGCTCTACTGCTCCTCAAATTGCCTGCTTCTTTGGTGCCTCATTGCCAAGGGCCTTGAGTTCCAGGCCAAGGAGTTTGGTCTTTATTCTGCATGGAGAGGGAGCCCGGGGAGGCCCCTGGGCAGGAGGACTACAAACAGGCAGAGCTCGAAGGCGACTCTGCTGGCAGGGCTAGAGCTGGGGTCCTCGAGGCAGGGCAAACTGACTCCTGTCTCTCTGCTCTCATTAATGGACTTGGGATAACCAGTGATAACCGTTTCTCTTCCCAGACAAGCAGGTCCAAGGCAGTGACCTTGGATATGGACCTAGAGGAGGCACATGTCAAAGTTCAATCTTCGGGTCATCCCATGTCTGGGCACTGTGGAAACCAGTGCCTCCCAAACCTCATTGGCCCTGAGAATCTTCTTTCTGTAGAACCAAAGATTGCAGGCAGGTGCAGGAACCTGGGGTCATGGGTGAGGGAAGTCTCCAGCTCCCCTCTGGGCCTGAGGCAGCTGGAGGGCTATAGCAGATGGCCATGGTCAGCTGCCCACACTGAGATCAGGGCTTCACTCGCCCCAGGATCCCTTCTGACCTTTGTGTTCTCCAAAAAAAGTCAAGGTGATGACAAGACACATCTATCGCTTCTCAGCCATCATTGCAGTTGAAAGATGGGCCCGGAGCAGGTGGACCGCTTCAATTATGATGGATGAGGACGGTGACAGCTCTCGGGAGAGCTCGGGAACCTGGCAAGTGCTCACTCAGCTATGACTCCTCTGGTAGCAATTTGACAAGATCAGAGCACTTTACAGAAGTGGAAAGTTTGGGGACCTCGGGGTTTGCTTGGCTCAGGGACTCTGTCTGAAGAAGCCCTCTGCCAGCAATGCCAGGTGGGAAGCTATCCTGGGCGGCCCAATGTGGGGGGTGGGAACAGCCTTGGAGAGGGGCTCTGCCTCGAGGGGCCTCCTGGCTCAGGCCTGGGACTTGCCTGCTTCAGTCTCTTCCAGCTGCTGGCCAGGGGACACTGCTATGGGGATAGCCAGCACCTCGTGGCCAACGGGGTATCTCCTCTGAGGCAGGCCCAGTGCAGGGCGCTGGGAGGTAATGGCAGACAAGAGAGTCACATCCCACCCGGTGGCTGTGAACCCTGCCTCATCCTTCTGTGAAGACTCTGAGTGCGGAGAGGGCCTGGGACTAGACAGCCCCTCGGTTGCTGGCTGTGAAGCTCCTCTTTGAGCTTTGGTTGTATCAGCTCTTTTTGGGCAAGTGGCTGGGGGTTAAGCGAGGTAACCAGCCTATGAGGAGCACCCAGCTTGTCACAGGTGTTCTATCAATGCTGGTTTTTCTCCCACACCAATTCTGTTGTCCTTTGGCGCATTTCTTCATTCCTTCAGCAAATGTGGTGGAGCACTTCCCATGTGCCAGGCACCAGGCTTGGCTCCCGGAAATTAGATGTGGTCCAGTAGATGAGAGGTTCACAGCTTTACCCACTCAGAGAATGAGGATGCAGTTGGACCAGGCAGTCTCTTGGTCTTCCTGGCCCTCAGTGGTTGCTAGGTGAAGGTATCCGCCTTGCAGGATGATGGTTGGCATGGCCTGGCCGTAGCGCTCCAGGACCCCTGTGCCTTCCAGGCATTGGTGGGCTTCCCTGCATCAGTTCTGCTCTAAAACCAGGATTTAGGGGGTTCCTCACTCCAGAGGGTCGTTGTCCTAGAGCTGAAGGGAACCCCCAATGCAGGGAGCTCAGCTCAGAGGTGCTTCAGTTCCTCCATTTCTTGTTAAGTAGCTGCTGTCCCACTGGGGGGTGGGGGTGGGGGTAGGGGTGGGAGTGGGGGGGGGGCAGAGGCTGATGGGACTCAGGTCCTGCCCTGCGTGGCATCTGGGCTGGCCAAGTAAGAGCACAGCAGCAGTCACTGAATACCATGCACGAGCTGGTAGGGAGGTTCAGTGAGACTCTGGGTGAACTCTGAGGAGTCCATTCTGATGGGGCGATCAGGGAAGGCTTCCAAGAAGGTGCATTTTCTCTGGACTCAGGAGGATGATCCCAGGAAGCCCTGAACTGGATTAGGCAAAGCCTCCTGAGCATGCCCTGCTCCCTGGGCCTCAGTGGTCCGATCTGCACAGTAGCAGGGCTGCCTCAAAGGGTGTGAAGGCCCTTCTGGCCCAGACACTGGCAGGGTCAGGCCACCACTTTCCCCTCAGAGCCAACACCCAGGGAAGCTGGCCTGTATCTTTCTCAGTAACTGAAGTTCTTACTTGGGACTTCCCTGTGTACCCCAGACATATCCGCCCCCTGGGGATATTAGCCACAGTCTCTCTCTCTTGCTGTATGAGATGCTCAGCACAGTTATGCCCATACAGATATTGCACAACTACTTTTATGTGCTCTGATAAACTATTGTCATTTTGGTTGGATAAAAGAAGATTTTGATGATGACAAGAACACTAAGATCACTCTCTAGCTGTGTGTCTTTGGGAAAGTCACACCCTCTCTGGGCCTTAATTTGCTTCTCAATAAAATGGGGGCATCAGTCCTGCTTGGTCTCCACCCTGGGATTGTGTAAAGTGTGAACTCCAGGAAACAGGTGATGGAGGAGGAGACCTGGTGTGGGCACAGAGGTGGGGAGAGGTGAAGCTCGTGGCTGGAGGGGCTTTGCCTGCTCTTTCAGCATCTTGTTGGCAGGAGGCAGCTATGACAACCTGAGATACCTTGTCAGCAGTGGTTCAGGTGGTTTTCAGCCTTTCCCTCCCTGGTCCGTAGGGCCAGATCTGGACAGGGACAGCTTCCACCACAGGCAAGAGGACCTCTATTCTGTGCACGAAGCCTCCAGCAGGTAAAGGGGGCTCAACAGGGAGAAGCATTGCCCATCACAGGCCAGGTCCACCCTTGAGCTCAGACAAGCCTGCAGAATCAAGCCCACAGGCCTACTTGGGCTCTCGCCTCCTTCTTCTCTTCCCACCTGATCTCTGCCCTAACAGTTCTCTCAGGGAAAGCAGAGCAGATCCAGTCCAGGTGCTGCAGGCCAGGCTTGTGGACTGAAAGGACTCTGGCCGCCCCTCCCTCACGCCCATCCTGTCAACACCATGTCTTCTAGTTTACAAGCCAAACTGCCTCGAATCTATCTAAAGACTAAGAAGGTTTTATGAAGTCCCTTTCAACTTGTCAGGTTCAAGGTTCATGAGTTCAGGAAAGAGGGTGGGCTTTGGGGGCCAGCTGACCTGCATCTGATCCCTGGCTTTGCCACTTTCTCTCTGGGTGACTTAGGGCAAATCATTTGATCTTCCTGGGTCTCAGTTTCTTCACCTGCAAAGTGGGGATTATAATAGTGTCTACTTCACAAGGTGGTTGTGAGGAAAAATGAAATAGTGTATGTGATGTTTAAAGAACCTTTATGGGGTTTATGGCCAGTGGGGGATCCCTTTTCTCTGGGAAGTGCTCCCTGCTGCTCTCAAGGTGCAGGGCTCAGGACTGCACTCCTTTAGCTAGAGCAGGTGACCACGTGTAGCTAATCAGAGTCTGTCCTTGGGATCTTAGACTCTAGCTGGGGAAAGAAGGCCCCTCCCTTCTCTGTTGTAAAGATATAAGATGTGAGCTTGAAGTTGCCGGCAGATATGGTTCTGGCCTTGGGGGACAGCTGACTCATCAGAAAAACCAACCTGGAGAGAAGCAGAGAGATGGAGAGAGAGAGCCCTGATTGCCCTTGGATCCTTAGTCCAGCATCATCCCTGTCCTTCCTGTGTTTCCACTGTTTGAGTGAACGCCCACATTTACCTTTCGGATTATGCTGGCTGGTGGGAGCTGGGTTTCCGACGCTTGGAACCAAAGGATTCCAGTTTGTGTAAATAGTAACACAGTTCCTGACTCACTAGCTCTCGGAATGAACTCAACTCAGGCTCTGTGCAGCTTGACATTGGTGCTGAATTTCCGTCTCCATTAACCTCTGGCCACCTTGTCACAAGGACTTGTGCATACTCCTTGCCACCCAGCCCAGGCTCCAGTGCTGCCTGTGAGAGAGCCTGGGTGACTTGAAGCCCGAGCCTGTCTGGTGATGACGGCAGGCGCTCCAGCCCACGTAAAACAGCACCATGGACAGTGGCAGCCCAGCGTGCAAATGCCTGCCGCAGGACACAGGCACAATCAAGCTGCCAACATCCTTTACCCATGTCGGGGCTTGATAATGAACAAGTAATTTATGTCCAGGAGTCAGTGGAGCCTGTCGCAGGTTGGGGCTGAAATGTTTCTACGAGGGATTCCTATGAAGGTCATTGGCCTGTTCTTGTCGCTGCTAAGGGTTGACTGTAAATGGCGTCCTCTTAGAGGCGGCCCCTTGTTCTCCTGGCGTCTTTGAGGGAAGAGAGACATGTGTTGAGCAGCTGGGTGGGGACAAGCACTGGGCTTCTTCTGAGCCATGCCCTGGAGTCTTTGCAGAGTCTGACCTCAGGTTGCTCACGGATGACGAGAGGTTTTGGGGTGGATTGGTGTTTGAATGGCTGTTCAGGATCCGTGAGTGGGGAAGGTAGGATTGGGCATCCCTCTCTGGGGATGAAAAAATGGCTCCAAAGACCTCTGTGTGAATTAATTTGACTCAAAAGCCACATATGATAGAAATAGTGTTCTGGAGACAAGGTAACAGAGTATCTCTTTTAAGTGGCATGAAAAGAGAAGAGATAAAGGAGAAGGTGCTGGGCTAGTGAGTAGGGGAACCACTCAAACCCTTCCTATGGGCCTTAGTTTCCCTGCCTGTTAGTGGACTAGAGAGCCTTCCTCATTCTAGGATGTAGGCAGAGCATGTTTTAACAGTTCCATTTCACAGATGAGGAAACTGAGGCTCAGCAGTTAAGTCATGCAGCTTCTGTTCCAGAGCTGGGCATTTGGACAACCCAGTGCTCCACACATTGTCCGGATTTTCCTGCTGTTCATAGAAATTACAGACAAGCAGTCTCGTGGGGTCGTCCCCTGCAGAGGCCCAGAGGCCCCCTCTGCCCCTCCATCATTTCAGAACAAGGGTTCCTTGGGAGTTGTCAGGCAGACTTCTGCTGGAGGCAGGGAAGGCACCCATTGAGAATGGGTCTGTCTCCCAGAGGAGGTTTGGCTGCTTGTGTGGAAGGTGCCTCAGCTCAGCCGCTGCAAGATCCATGGGGGGTCTGCAAATGGGATCACCCACCCTTTCCTGCACCACAAGGTCCCTTGTCAGTAGCCCCCTTTCAGCTCCATTTCCCCTCTCCACACTGGGCACTGGCGTTTCTCTCCTGAAACAAGATTAATACACTCTGGGCCAAGTGCCGCCATTTTCTCCGGCCCCAGGAGAGGACTACATTTAATGTGACTTGAAGGTCCTATGAGAGGCATGAAAAATAAAGAGCGGAGCAGGAATCTTGCTGCTAAAGAGAGAACATGCCAACCCAAGCCAATGAGTCCCGCTTGCTGCTCACCTCACAGCTGTGAGCTAAGCCTGCCCTGGGTGACCACATCACAGGAGCTGGGTTAGGTCCACTGGGCAGAGGGATGATGAGAGCTCGGTTGGCCCCTGTGGCTGGGCTTCCAGAAAATATTTCTAAACCCAGATTCTCCTCAGGTATTGTCGGCAGAACTCTGGGAGGCAGGTAGGACCTGTGTGATCCCACCCATTTCACAGATGAGGGCATGCAGCTCAGAGGGAGAGGAGGGGACTAGGGGCCGGGCTGCAGGGCCCTCGCACAGGCCCTTTCTGTTGCATATCCGCCCACCCAGCTCCCCACAGCAGGTGTGGAGGGGCCACCCAGATGCACAGGGCTTCGGGGCCTCTGGTCAGACGCTGCCTGAGCAGGGCCGGGGAGCCAGTGTGCTCCTAACGAGCACACCCCCGTGCTAGCGAGTCCAAGCTCTCAGTAGGAGACAGCTTTACTCTTATCACAGGAGAACAGTGATCCAGGCAGTGGAAACGGTGTGGGCAAAGGCCTGTAGGTGAGAAAGTGAGTGAGCGCTTGGGAAAAAGTAGGAGTCTTGCTGTGGGAAGGTCGGGTGGGTGCAGAGGTCAGAGAAACAGGGGTTGGAATCTGGCCAAGGAGAGAGATGCCCCAAGTCTCCAGTTCTTGCCTGACTTTGAAAACCCTCTAGATGGGCTGGACCCAGCTGTGCCAGGTGTCAGAGGACAGGTGTCAGAAGAGATAGAAGACACTCCACTGAACTTGAATTTCAGGTAAAAGGGAATCATTATTTTAGTGTAAGTATGTCCCAAATAAGCATGGGACATACTTATATACCAAAAAATGACTCATTATTTCTCTGTAATTCAGACTTAACTGGGATACCTGCGTTTGTATTTGCTAAATTGGGCAACCCTGTAGGTAAAGAATGTGGTAATGCTGCCGCGTCAGAGGCCTCATTACCATTTTTTGGGCCATTGCTTCATGAGCAAAGACAGATCGGAGCGTGTGAATCCCCAGCGCACCAAAGTGCAGATAAACATGACGAACGATAATGGCTCCAGCGGAGCCAACCGGAGCATTTCCACAAGCAGGTGAGCAATGGGAGTGCTGGCAATGAGCGTCTGGGCCGGAAACTCAGGCCTCACCTGCCAGCCCTGGAAAGTCAGGTTCACAAGGGTGCCTGCTGAAGGGGGGAGGCTCAGTCTGGAGAAACAAGGCCGGAAGTGCATTCCCAGGCTAGTCCACTTGAAGTGATCCTGCTGCCCTGACTGGTGTGGCTCAGTGGGCTGAGCGCCAGCCTGTGAACCAAAGGGTTGCTGGTTTGATTCCCAATCAGGGCACATACCTGGGTTGTGGGCCAGATCCCCAGTAGGGGGTGTGCAAGAGGCAACCACACATTGCTGTTTCCCCCTCTCTCTTTCTCCCTCCCTTCCCCTGTGTCTAAAAATAAATAAACAAGATATTTTTTTTTAAAGTTCATCCTGCTACTAAGAGAGTTTTATCAATATTATGACAGGTTGGTGTGAGGGGCTGGTCTGGAGCTTAACTTCTATTTGGAACCCTATTTCTGTCGTGGTTGGAGCTCTGTGGTCATTGACTGGAAAGAAAGATGGACAGATGGAGGCATCAGAAACATACCTCCTTCAGCCCTGGCTGCAGTGGTCTCTGAGTTATGGGGGGTGGGGAGAGGAAGGAGGGAGATAGGGCATGCATTTTAACGGAACGCAGGAGTTATAAAGAAGGGGAGTTCCCCCTCACGTCTTCTTTCCAGCTGACAGAACCTCAGGGGAGGAAGTACTGTTTGCTACATGCCAACTAGGGGCTTTGGGTACTTTGTCTCAGATAATTCTACAACACTTATTTGGTGTGATCCCATTTTATGGACATAGAAATGGAGGATCGGAGAGGTAAAATAACCTGCCTACTGTCATTTTATGACCTTAATTCAAAAACAAGCAAAGCCAGGACTTGACCCGTATCTATATAGCTCCAGAATCTTGGTTCATTTTTCTGGGCCACGTTGGATGTAACTCCCCAGTAGCTCCCACCATGGGCTCCAGGACCTGGCTTTGAGATACCATATTCTTGACTACATGAGCTGCACACAGCTCCTGAGCCAGCCAGCCCCAGCATGGCCCAACGGGTCACTTATTATCCACCAAGGCCCTTGCTCTGTAGCTGCCAGAGCTGGTGGCTATCACTATTTTCCCAGGAGAGGCTCAGTGTTGCTGCTACTTTCCCCCAAAGCCTTCCTGCACCACTTTCGCCCCTGAGCTACTTAGTCTTTGGGCTCTCGGTTTGCACCTGTTCATGAATCTCCTGGAATTATTGGTGATGTAAGTGGAGAGCTCCTGGGGTGAGGGGCCAGTTCTCTTTTCCTCCCTGGCATTGCAAATGTGTCCATGGGAGGGAAAGCGATAGAGTCTACAGCAGTCCAGGCAAGGAGAGCCTGTGACAATATGCCCACTTGCATAAATGCTGATCAGTCTAGACTGAGTCCATCTGCCTGGATCGTTTAACATCTGATGCCTCAAGAGAGCGATGGTGTATTAGCTAAGGTAATGCTAGTTGCTATAGCAAACCTCCATACATATCATGATTCAAACGCAGCAAGTGTTTATGTCACTACTGTAAAGTATCAGGCAGGTGTTCTGCTAGGTGTAGGGTTGCTGGAAAAGATGCAGGACACCTAGTTTAATCTGAATGTCAGATGAAGATTGGTTTTTTGTTTTTTGGGTAAGTTGGTCGCAGGTGATAACCATCTGCCCAGCGATGGCAAAGGCCCGGGGCTGCTTCAGAAAGGTAGCTGGGGTTGCCTCTGTCCCCAGTTTGCACCTAACATATTACACTAAAAAATGACTCATGGGTTATTTGAAATTCACATTTAATCCTTTTTTAGTTTTTGCTAATTCTGGCAGCTCTCGATAGGTAGGTGGTCTTCTTTCCATACTGGTTCAGGGACCCAGGCTTTATCACCTTCTGAATCAGCCATCTTCAACCTGTGGTTTCCAAGGTCATGACGCTCATTTGCATCAAACCAGTGAAAAGGGAATGAGCGTACGGGAGGTTTTTATGGGCCAGAGCTGTTAACTAGAGCATAGGGCTCTGCTTTTATTCCATTGGCCAGAACCAGGGACACGGCCACACCCAAGTGCAAGGGAGACTGGGAAATGTAGTCTCCCTGGCTCGGTGCTCAGGTGGAGTGGAAAGAGGTTTCATGAACAGCTGACCAGTCTCTACCATTTAAAAAAAAAAAAAAGCTTTCCATAGAAGGCACGATGCCTTTTTCTGGGATCATCTTTTTAAGGCTGCAGTTCACCTCAGCAAGCATGCGCTCCGGGAGGGAAGCCTGCACCCGTGCTTGCTAGTGGTAGTCCTTTCTTCTGCTTCCCTTGCAAAAAAACAAACAAAACGTTTTTTCTTCTATGTTGAGAAAAGGTTTTTCTAGACAAAGGGCTGGTCATAGATGGTCAAGTTTTCTGTTTTAAACAAGCAGCAGGAGAGTCAGAACTTTGAATCTTGGCATTCAACTGACCATAGCCTGGTATAGCCTGGTACCACCTACTGGCTGTAGGAGCTTAGACAAGTTACTTAGGCTCTCTGAGCTGCAGTTACCTTAGCTGTGAAATGGGGCTAATGGCATTCACCTAATGGGCTTCTGTGAGGACACATCCTGACCCAACACTTGGCATGTAACTGGAGCTCAGGCTTCTCTGCACCTGTCCTCTCTATGGCTGCACCAGGGACCCAGCTGGATCCTGGGCTGAGGCTCTCTGGGGGACTGATGGGAGGGTCCTCCAGGAACCTGTCTGCGGCTCAGAGGGGCAGATCCACAAACTCAGCTTGGCAACCAGCCTGGAGTCATCAGCAAGGAGGAGTATTTGTCTGAGAACATTTCTCCTGGTCCAAGTTCATCACGAACTCATGTTTGGGGCCTGCAGGGATGGGGTTGTGATGGGTAAACAAGGCAAGGTCTGCCCTGATCAAACCTCTGCAAATCACTGGAACACAAGCCTCCCTGCCACACCGAAGTGAGGGAGAGGCATCCCCATGGGGATGAAGGCTGGTTGAGGGCCACCTGGAACTGTGGGATGTCCATGGTGGAGATGATGCTGCTTGTTGGAAGGTGGCCTAAAGGTGGCCCCGAGGCAGTGGTAGGGTGTTCTCCCATGACCTGGCAGGAGCTGGAAAAGGAGAAGAAATGGTGGCTGACAGGACTTGTTGGGAAAAATACATGAGTTCTCCAGAACTAACTAGGGAGGTGCTGGAAGCCCCTTGAAATTCAGAATTATCGGATGCAGGGGGCACAATGAAAGTGAAACATGGGTTAGCAGTAGCGATACAACCCCATTTTAATCCCAGAGTTGGTGTGATTAAGGTAACCCAGCTTAAGTCATTTGCTCCAAAGAACAGCCCCCCCCACAACTAAATTTGATTGTTTTCTGAATGGTGTGTCCCCCTGACACCCAGTTGATTTGCCTTCCCCTTGTGGGGTGGGGGTGGGAGTCTGTGCCTTTTAGTAGGAAATGTTTCGTCATCCTGGATTCGGGCTCGACCTCTCTGTTCTTTCCCTGCCTGCATTCCACACCCCTCCGATTATGGAGAGATCGTCTTCTGGTCTCCGAATCATTAATTTTGGTTGTGTAGCTCTAGCTTGGCAGAGGTTTTTCTGCTCTGAAAAACTCTCATTATAAATAGTTCAATAATACATGTCCTCCTGAGTTTAAGGCTCGGGCTTATGGAATTGGAAATCTGGATGTGAAGTAAGTTAAAGTTGATGCCATAAAGACAGTAAAATAATTAATCACTTTGCTCTGTCTAATAGACTCAAGGGCACAGGAACAGCCGTGCGGCCAGGGCGAGTCCTCAGGAATGGCACTTGCTGTCGAGGTGATCTTGGCAGGTCCTGAGGGGAAGGGCTCCAGAAATCAGCATCAAGGGTCAGGGGATGAGGCTTTCCCAGGGTGCGCCCCCAAAGCTCACTGAGACCCTGCTTGTACAGGTATCAGGCTTCTGTAACGCTCTGCTCGTCCCCTGCCCTGCTGCCAGTGGCTTCCGTCCGTCCCCACTCACACACCACCCAGTCCAGCCCTCCCAGGTGACCCCTCCCCCGCCCATGTCGTGTTCCGATTAGAATAATCCCTCTGCAGCCCACAAAGGACTTGCACATCCACTCTCTTGTTTCATTCTCACAACGCTCCATGAAGCAGGCAGAGCAGTCGTTCTTTCTCTCTCTACTTGTCCTAAGGGAACACGGAGGCTCGGCTGGGTTCTGGGGGAAATGGTCCATTTCACGTGCTTCTTTCTCAAAGTCACACAGCTAGTTGGTGGGGCCAGGTCTTGTATTCCCACCTGGGCGACTCCTCAGCCTGTGCTCTCTCTGTTGGCTCTGCCTCCCTGGCTCCCTGAAGGACCAGGAATAGGGTGGGAGAAGGTGCGGGGGGCGGGGCAGGTGTGGGAGGGGAGGTATGGGCATTCACGTGAGGGAGGCTGCCCTGAGTGCAGGGACCAGCAGCAGCGAGCTGGGAGAGCTACCATCATTTGCTGCTTTGTAATGGGCCAGGCACTGTTCTCACCACTTTCACACATTACTTCATTTATTCTTCAAATCACCCTCTGAAGTAGCTGCTATTATTGTCCCATTTATACATAAAGACACCAAGGTACAGAGAGAATAGGAAACTCATTGCAAGGTCACACAGTGAATGTGGTGGAGATGGGATTTGAACCTTTGCTCTTAACCACTGTGCCTTATGGGCTTCTTGGAAGCCTGTGAGCAACCTGATGGGAGAGCTGTTCTATTACTTGACTTAATGCCTTAGTGTCGAGCTCAGGGTCTAGGGCAGAGAGGGGCTTCATGAGTTGTTTGTTGAAGGACTGGAAAGCCCAGCCGGGTGTGGTCAGCTCCTAACTGGCTTCATTCATTGATCCCTATCACAGGTGCTCCCTCATCTGGCTCAGGCCCTGTCCTAGCACCGGGGATGCAGCAGTGGACCAGCCAGTCTCTGCTGCTGTGGAGGCGGGCGGGGGGCAGGATGTGGTGGGGCAGATGATAACAAAGGACCTACTCTGACATGGTGTGTTGAATGGATTGGGGAGGAGCAAGGTTTTTACTGGGGTGGCCTGATTTTCCTCTTCATGGAACTGGTAACAAAAGGGAGTTGGAAACAAAGCCACATTCACCAAATTGAGCTGAAGGGCAATGTATGGGCAGAGACTTACATTAGCCCTAATCCTCCCCGGAAATACGTGAACTTGCCACGTGGCCTGGAGCAAGCCACTTCCGGGACAGCTTGGGAGTCGGCGAAGAGGAAAAGGACATGGAGTGTGTCCCAAGCCTTCTGTCCAGGTGTCCCCCACACCCCAATACATTTCTTATGTCCTGTCTGAGGCTGGTTTTCCTTTCCTATCACAACCCTGCCACCCCATTTTCCCAGCTGGCTTCTTCTCCTGTCCTGGGTGCCTGTGAGACAGAACCCAAATTCCCAGGTGCCTCTGTTCCCTTGCTGTGAGCTCCCAGCCTCTAGCTGTGCTGTTCTGGTTTCTGAGAGGCATTTGCCTGCTAGAAATCTGGCCACCTGAACCCATCATTGGAACAGATCCAAAGAGTCCACAGCTCATGAAAAGTGTCCTGACCAGCTGGCCAGCCACGGTTGGACAGGAGACTGAACTGAGGACGATGCTTTAGAGGGTGGAGACCACAAGAACAGGGACTGGTTAGTTTCTATGCACCACCGCAGCCCCAGCACCTTGCCCGGAAAGGCCAGGTGTTCAATAAATATTTGTTGTATGGATGATGTTCTTACCATGTTTCCTTAAATCTCAGGTACCGTCCCCAGTAAGGAACTTTGCCAATTCATAACTTTTCAGGAAAGATGAACAATAGACATGACATTAAATACGCGCACCAGCTGTAAAATGCATCCTGATCATTGGAATGGTAAACTGTGGAGGCACAGCACACGCATGTGAGAGTCAAGAACTTTGGTGGTAACAATCGCACAGGTGATTCCAGGGACTGGACAGTTTGCAAACTGACTCCTGTGGCCAATCTGGCCGTGAAGGGACCATTGTTTCTCATTCTCCTCCCAGTGCTGCTTTCCCGCAGGCTCACCCCCGGGCCTGCAGGCTCCTCGAGCCGCATCCTCCTCTCCTCCCCTTTCCTCCAGAAAGCAGCCAGGCCCAGTCAGCAGTCGTGCACAGATGAGCTCTTGGTGCCGTTGTGCCAGGACTTTGTAAATGACCCGCTCCACAACAAATTTTCTTTGAAGTTTATAGGAATGATGGAAGTGACATAAAACTGTGAAGTCGGATCCAAATGAAAGGACAAATGTAGTTGGCCAAAATGAACAATTATAGGAAACAAAGGGAAAATAACGATTAAAGATCTTTCATTACAGCCAGCTAATTATCATGAGTTCTGGACTTAACTGTTCAGGCATAGAATTAAAAACCTTAATTATATTGTCACCTTTGTCTCTCAGCTCCCATTGCCACAAATGAATCCATTTACTGTAAGTGCCGCTGATGAGCAGAAATTGATGGTAGTCCCAGCGAGGTGGGAGAGGGGGCCTGGAGTGGGGGGGGGGGTGGCACCAGGCAGTACTCCCAGGTTCGCACAGCTGGGCGGCATCTTCATTCCAGGACATTATAAATTAGAAACACTTTTAATGAGACAAATACAGGTTTGATGGATTTTATGATTTCTTCTCCCCTTCAAACCTCTAACAATGCTCCTCCTCTTTCTTCCTTTCCATTAGGGCTGGCCTCTTGTTAAGTGATGGCGTTAATGGTCTTCGGAGACAGGCTGAGTGTGAGAGGACGAGGGGGACTTCCCTTGCGAGGGCAGCAAAGGCTCTTCTCTCTGAAGGAAGACAATTCCTGGCTGTTGTTCCAAATGGGAGCCTTTTAAAGCCCAGCGCAATGAGTGGAAACTCGAGATTACTTTGAGAGAGGGAAATTGGAAAAGAAAGCTGCAGGATGGTTGGGGAGATAAAATCTTCAAAACTAGCCAGCTGCTCTGTTTGAGAGGCCAGTCAGTTCAGCGGGAGAAGCCAGGCGTGGCTATCGGAGGTGGTCGAGGGGTCCATTCCCCGACTTCCCCGGAGGGTGGGGTGGGGTGCTGCTGGGAGCAAGGAGCCCCAGGCTGGACGCAGTGCTTACGGACACAAACTCATGAGCCAGACTGCCTGGGCTTGAATCCAGGCTCCATCTCTTTCTGTGTGACTCAGGCCGATTCCCTAGCCTCTCTGTGCCTGATATCCTCATCGATGAAGTGGAGCTATTGATAACATCTAGCCCATGGGGCTGTCATGAGGATCAATAGAGTTAATATGTGTGAAGCACAGAACAATGTCTGGTGTACTGTAAGAACTGTGGACGTGTCAAATATACCCAGCGAGAAATAGCCCTGAATTCAAATGCTGTCTTCTACTCAATGGCAGTGTGGCCTTTAACATGGCACCTAACCTCTCTGAGCTTCATTTTATTTTATGTTCCATAAAATGAGATGAACCACCACAGGCCCTGCAGAGTTTTGCACTGGGGAGCCGAGGAGAAAACGGTAGTGTACAGCATCTGTGCACTGTTACTGTGTCGGCTCTGTCTCTGCCACGAGCCAGCTTGGGTCCCAGTGCTGTGGGGAGAAAAGGCTGGTGCACAGTCGTGGAGCAACTCAACTTGAAATAAGGCGATAGCCACCTGCCAGCACACTCAGGGGCTGCCGGCACCTTGGTTTGCGGGGTGCCGTAGCTCAGGCGCCGTGGCCATCCAGTCAGGTCCTCCTGCATATCTGGGGATGGAGTTCAGGCACCCCTGGCATCCACCCTCCTATCTCCTATCTTTGGGAGAGTCTGGAGCCTGTGTTGCCATGGTGACGTGTAGGAGTTAATGGGATGGAACTCCTCACAGGGCAGGCGGTGGGATGCGAGAATCCACTGCACTGGGCTAAGATGCCCAAAACAAAAGGGTGAGCACCTCGGCTGCACAGGGTCATGGCCAAAACCAGCTCATTCGGATTTCCGGCCCGGCTGCCCAGAGGGCAGGAATGAGATGTGATCTCTCCATAGCTGTCTGCCTCTGTCCCCCAGGACAGAGACAAGAACAGGGAGATACCACACAGGCTGGGCAGAGAGGGGAGAGGGGGTACTAACCAGAGATGGGAAACAAGGGGCGAGAGAGAAAAATGCCCACCCTGAGTGTGCAGAAGTGCCTCCCTCTACCCCCCATTCTTCAAGTGAGGGCTGTAGGCAGATGGGTCTCATGGGTGGCCAGGGGTTTTAATATCCCTTATCACATTTGTTTCTCCAAAAACCCTGGGGGGAACCAAAGCAAGGTTTGTTATACCCATTTTACTGACCAGCAAGCTAAGACTCAGTGAGGTGGTGAGCCTTCCCCAGGTACAGTAACAGAGCTGGGATCAGGCCCTGAGTCTTTTTTCCTTAGAACCGTGCAAACTGGCAGGACTTTGGAGTGGGGGCAGGTGAGTCCCATGCTGCCCTCACTCTGGGCCTTTCTGTCTTTCTGGCTTTGGCTTTCTGGGCAGAGGCCCAGGATCCTAATTCAGCTCTGAAATGAGGTCTCTGACAACCCGCTGACAGCAGCAGCTTGCAGTTGTCCCATCAGCAGGTCCAGCCGTACCCCCTGAGTAGAACTGATTAGGGGGCGCAGTTCCCCAGAAAACTCCCGTGTGACCTTGGGTCAGCTTCCTGTCTCTGAGCCTTAGCTTCCTCATCTACAAAATGGGGACAAATACGACTTGCCTCCCATTTCACAGATTGGCTGTGGAGGTCAAAACACTTAGTAGGTTGTGAAGAGGGAGGAGATGGGAGGGTGGCAGAGGTGGAGGGGGACCTGGTGCCGCCATGTCTCCAGAGGACCTGGCCCTGCCCTCCTGAGGACCCTTCCCCATCCAGCTCTCCCCTCTCTGCCCTACACCTTACTGTTTCCCAAACTTTCCTAAACTCTTCCTCATGCTTGGGTCTCTGCTCAAATGGTCTTTCCGTGTATAAGTCCCCCTTCCCTGTCCCCAGCCTGTGGATGCTGCCTCCCTCTGCAGGCACTGTCCCTCCTCTGTCCCACTGCAGAGTCACCAGACAAGGTAAGGGAGACACTGTGCAGCTCCACTTTCCCTAGGTCTAGCCCCTCTCCTTGGCTTAGCTTCTGAAGGACCAGGGAGTATTTGCCAGAAGCTGATGGATGTGGGCCACACTGCTGTCCCCACTGTATAGATGTGGAGACTGAGGCTCAGATTAGGCAAGTGTTTCCCTCAGGTGCTTCACTCAGGAGCCCTCTGTGGGCTGGAGGCAGAGGCCGCTATCTCTGGCTGCTGGTGTAGTGCAGCGCTGTCTCCCCCTTATTCATGTGGGCCCCACTCTTGAGACCAGGTGAGTGGGTGAGAGTGTACCTGTGAGAATCAGGTTCATTTTGTGGCAGATGATAAGCATAGCTTCAGCTGTTAAGAGGAAAGGAATTTATGACAGAGAACTAGGTGCTCACAGTACTGATGGAAGTATGGGAAGAACAGACCCTCAGCCTGGAGAGAAGCGACACTGCAGAACCAGCCTGCCAGAGGAGCCCCACCTCCGCCACAGCCAGGACGCGGGGACACACAGCAGCAGCTACCAGCTAGACCTGCAGCAGTAAGGCAGTGACTCCCTGGCTCTGCTTCTTGACATATGGAGACTCCTGCAAATGCTGCTGCACAAGCTGAAGGGGCAGAAGCAACAGCAGTGCAGCCCCTGCCTTCACCTGCTGCATGCTCTTACACAAGCACATCTGATTGGCTGCCCTAAGTCATTCTGGACGCTAGGCTGCAAGGGCATCTGGGAAATGTCACTTTGGGCCTTCTTGTCTCTACAGCACAACTGGAGGCAAGGCCAACTGGAAGGGGGCGTGGAAAGGACGTTGAGCACCAAGCCATCACATCCACCATGTAGCCATGAAGACATGAGGCCAACAGTCCAAGACCGAACTAGACCAGGGGGCTTGTTTACCCAGAGAGAACCTGCCCTTGGCCAAGGCTCTTGCAGTGACCCTGATTTAAGAAAAGGAGCACTGTACTTAGAGTCCAGCATCCTGAGATTCCGAACTTGATCACTGACTAGTGGGTGGTCTCGGACAGCTCAGTCATGTACGCACAGGTACACACACCCTCAACGCCCCTTTCACTAGGGCTTCAGTGAAGGGCTGATGGGGAAAAAACTACAGCTTAATCTGGGGCTGACCTTGTGTATTTCAATACTGAAGATCTTGGTCTCTGGGGTCTGGTCCCTTGCCATTCGGGTCACCATTCTGTGAGCCTGCCTCATTCTGCTACCGGTCCACGGAAAGCCAGGGCCCAGGCATGGTTAAAAGGATGGTGTGAATCCACACCTAGCACGTCGCCAAGCATGCACCCTTCCTAATACCCTAGAGCCACTTCAAAGCTGGCGCTGTTACCACCTTAGGCTAACCTTAGAATGGGAATTTGCATGCAAAGAGGCAAGGTGATGAATGTGCCCAGGCATGGGGCCACTGGTGACATCCTCTTCTGCCACACATGACCCTGGATGGCTATTGGCCCCTCTCAGCCTCAGTGCCCTCGTCAGTAAAGCTGCCCTCCTAACGGGGCCACCTCAAGGGTCATGACAAGGATTAAGGGAGACACGGGCCACACCAAGCACCCAGCACAGTGCCCAGCACTCAGTACAGGCTCAGCAGTGTCTGCTCCACTGTCACCACTGTCCATGCTTCAAGCCAGTGTCCCTATGGATGTGCCATTACCAATGTCATCATTCCTTTGCCTCTCCTTCCCTGCCCGGCTGCCCCTGAGCTTCCTGAAGCAGCCATGTGTTAACCTCTTAGAGCCTGACTAGGAGCTGCTCCCGGGGGCTGAGGAAAGGGACGGCCAAGTTAGTAAACCGAGTGCACATTGAGAACTACTGATGCCAGCTCCATTAACAGAGATGGGATATGGTTAGTCCAGGCTGGGACCCCAGGCATCATGTTTTATTTATTATTTATTTTATGGCTCCCAGTGATGTCAATGTGTGACAGGGGCTGGGGCGCACTGGGCCAGGTGTTCTGGTGCAATCTGACTGGTTAGGACAGCATGACGTCCTTTGCATGTCACCAGCGCCTCTATGTGGCAGATGGGGATTAAGACCCCCTCTTCATGGGTGAGGAAACAAAGGCTCATGGGTGTGGGTGACACCGGCCCACACGTCTGGATGGGCAACGGGGAGCCGGAAGAGGATAACTTTCACGGTCTTTCTTTGTCAAGACCCCCAGAAGAAATTACTGTGACAGAATCTCTCTCTGGTCCCATCTAGCTCTCACAGGAGCTGAGGGTTTGGACTGTCTGTGGGGGACCAGGCGGCCTGTTCTGCCTTCCTCTGATCCCAGCCAGTGCTTGTCTCTTGAGGCAGACTTCAGCTTGTACAGCCCAGGCAGACAGGCCTGGTGTGGCTCAGAAAGAATTCCTGCTTGGAACCCAGTGCAGTTCCTTCCAGGGGACCCATCTCTGTGATGCCTTCCTGAACACAGCGTGCCCGGAGAGCCGGTCATCACCTGGGCTCCGCCTACGATGGGCCCCTCCATCCTCCCGCTGAGGATTTCACTGCTTGCCCCTTCACTGGGACACATTCATCACACTGAGTGCCTCCAACATTGAAAGAGATGGGATTATAGATGGCGCCGGGAGAAAAATGGAGATCAAGCTCTCGAGTAAATGAATTTATCTATTCCCAGACCCAGGTCAGACAACGCCGGCAGGAGGAAGCCATCTGTCTCTTTGAGAGATGATTTTAGAAATACGGTCTTGGATGTGTCAGACCTGTGTTTTCCAACCTCAGGGCGGGGCGGGAAGTGTCTCTGCCACTGGAAGACATCAGGAGGCTCCACGATGACCAACTGCTCCACCTGACAGCAGGGTCCAGGCATCGGGTGCTAATTACCGCGTCCTCTTCTGGTTGGAGTCCGTGTTGTTCCTCTTCACTTCCTTTTGATTATCTCAGGGAGATTTTAAGAGAGTCGGGGACGAATTTAAGCAGAGCCAGTGCACACGTTGTTATGGCTTCTCTCTGGGCGTAAATGGCACTTTCGAAAATAGGCCTTTTTATTTATCTACTCTTCTCCTCTCCTTAAATTGTGGCCCAGCCCTGCAGGCACGGATTGATTGTGCATTTCCTTTGCCTTGGAAAGAGCCTGTTTGTCACTTCTGTGGGGCTGGAAATGGGGGAGGAGGTGGGGGTGCTGGGGACACTCAGCATCAGAGGCAGCTCTGCCTTCAATTCTGATTTTGAAAAAAGCCATGTATGGTTTGCATAAGGGAATGATTGGCACAGGTGTGTGTGGCAGGAGTTTTTGTGTATCTTCTGAGAGGATTGACCTCGGCACCAGGACAAGTGCTGGTAAGGGTCAATTTAGATGAGGGAAGCCACACCCATTAACTTCCTGGGCACAGGCAGATGGTGCAGTGAGGATGAATGGGTCCGAGGCCCAGGAGAGGAGGGTGTGCCAGGGGCACTGTCATCAGTCGGGAACCTAGGAATTTTGTTCCAGGGCAGTGACTTTCCCCTGACTTCTGATTCGGCGTTAATGTCAAAGCTGGGATGAGAGGCTGGGTAACTACATTTTCTAGAACATTCTTTTAGTCTTTCCTTGACCTTGACTTTGTCAACGTTTTAACTCTTTGACAACATTTGGGGGGGAGGTCAGAGAGACAGAGCCCACACTGTGCCTGGGCTCATGTCCCTCATTAGTACAGGTGGTCCTGTGGGCAGCATGCCTGGCTCAGGACACTGCCGGTGGACTTCGGGTCAGAGGGAATAGTGCCCGCTGGGTCTGGAGGTATGTTCCCTGGATGGCCCCACTACCACAGCCCTGGGCTTGGCCAACTTATTTCTCATTTGGCTGCATTCTGGCCTCTCCACTGGATACCATACCTGTGATGTGGTCCATCCAACCACCTCCACCTGCAGGGTCCATTCTGACAGAGAGCTTCCCTACACACACACCCCTTGAGAGCCTCCCCTGCCCCTTTTTACTGCTCTCGGTTGTCTCTGGGGCCCCCTGACCCTTCTAGTTTGGTCCCCTGCCACACCCTTCCCAGGTCCTACCCAACCGAGCAGAAGGACTACCCGTCTTTTCCACACATGTTGTTCTAAGCCTCAGAGCCTCTACCTGAGCCATTTCTTTCACCTCTAATGCCTGTTCTCTCCTCCATCCATCACTCTTCTCCGTTGCTGCTCAGGCTCCACGCTGGCAGGTGCTCACCAGCTGGGTGCTGTGTGTGAATGCTGCTTTCTTTGTAAAGCAAGTTTCATTGTTTTTTTAATCTTAAAAAATTCAAGTTCAGCCCTGGCTGGTGTGGCTCAGTGGATTGAGTGCTGGCCTTTGAACCAAAGGGTCGCTGGTTTGATTTTCAGTCAGAGCACATACCTGGGTTGCAGGCCAGGTCCCCGGTGGGGGGTGCACAAGAAGCAACCACACATTGATGTTCCTCTCCCTCTCTTCCCCTCTCTCTCTAAAAACAAATAAATAAAATATTTTTAAAAAATCAAGTTTATTTTAGAAAAATTGGGAAATATAGACAACCTCTGAGAACAAAATAAAGAATAACCTGGAATCCTACACCTGCTGTCAATATTTTGGTGTATATCTTTTCAGTTCTTTTTCTTTCGTTATTTTTTATTGTGAAACAATTCAAACACAGAAAGAACAGAGAACAGTTCGATATTCCTCTATGTATCTATCCCCTCTTTTACCCACCCAGTAGTTTTCCTGTCTTCTTTTTGCAATTTTAGTTTAAATACTTTGGGATGATGTATAAATTGTCCACACTGTTTTGAAAGCCGCTTTCCCTTCCTCCCCATTTGATAAAGCCCCAGGTGCTTTTCTGCGGCTGAAGAGTATTTTCTGAAACAATGCATAACAGCTTATTCGGTTAACCAATCTCCTAGTTTTGGACATTTCTAATTATTATAAACAGTACTACACACCCATGATTATTTACTAAGAATAAATTCAGATAATTTATAGAATTTATAGAATTATAGGGTCTGAGAATATATCCCATCACACTGCACTTTTAAATGATTGTGCTCATTGATCGTTCCATAGCAGCACATGAGAATATCAATTTAGTGCATCTTAGCAAGCACTGAGTATTTTCATTTTTGTAAGACATTGTCAGCTATGAATGAATAAAGGAATGAATGATAAGAGCCTCTTTCAGATGCTGCCACCACGCGGCCGGCCGCTGCTTGTGGCCAGCTCGGATCCCACTTCCTGTGTGAATGTGTGTGGCCTGGGGTGAGTGGGTGGGGAGGGCGGAGGGCTCACTTCCAGACCGTCTCAGTGTGGCGTTTAGACTTCAGCCAAGTCTGGGAAGTGACTGTGCAGCCAGAGTAATCGCCCTCCCCTGGGCCAGACTAATGTGCTCCTCCCTTGCTGCTTGGATCAATACCATACTTACTACAGATTCACTAAATGAGCCAGCGCAGCTGGGAATGAGCTTCCAGAGACAATTACTTTGGGAAATGCAGCCATATTTTAGTGGGCACCACACACATGAAGCTCTTTGCAAATATCAATATGTATTTGCTTGCCTGACAAAAACAGATCAAGCCCAAGTCAAGAGATCAATCCAAATGATCAGACTCTAAATGATTCTCACTGTGCAAAGTGGGGCGAAGCCTTGGCCTTTTCCATGGTTGCTATTGTTCGGGCAGTGCCGGAAATAACCAGCCTGGCAACACTGGCTGGCCTCTGGTTCGTGCTGTCTTGTCTGCTGCAAGTTTATTGCAGGTAGAAATAGTTGATGCTGATGGTGATAACCATTCCTATTTCCATAGTGTTATCTTACTTGATCTTTACCATAACCTTGGAACAGTCAGTAAATGTTTGTTTAATCAATCAGTTCATTCATTTAACAAATGAGTATTGACTAGCCTTTATGCACTGGCGTCGTTCTAGAACTTGCTGCGTGGTGGAGCAAGACCAATAACAAACAAGGAGACAATCAAATGGCTAAGTGGTCACGCATGGAGGGAAGCGCTACAAAGAGGAGGAAAATGGTGCTGTGAAAAGATGTATGTGGTGCTAATACTCCATGTCAATGGGTGGTTGGAGAAAGTTTCTCCCAGGAGGTGACTTTTAGGTTGAAATTTGATGGATGAGAAGCAGCGAGCCAGAGTGAGTCAGGGTTGAGCCAGGACAGGAGGAGCCAGTATTCCAGGCTGAGGGACCAGCTTCATGCAAAGCATCTGAGCTGGGAACGAGACTGGCAGCTCAAAAGAAAGGTAGGGCTGGAGTGGGGTGAGACAGCGAAGAGCAGCCCTTTATCAGATGGGAGAGGCAGCCAGCAGCCAGCAGCCAGACCACACAGGGCCCTGTGGGGCATGACAAGGAATTTTGATTTTATTTTATGGGGGTCTGGGAGCCACCAGAGGGCTTTATAAGGACAATGACATAATCCAATCTACATTTTTAAAAGATCACCCTAGATTCTGGGTAGGGAATGAAAACTAGTCTATTCATTTTGATGGCTGGTTCTGGAAGAATAACAAATGTGAGTAGACAGGCTGCCAAGGTGGGGGAACCTTGAGTAGATCCTCTGAAGGGCTTTCTGGGATGCCAGGGCTTGCCAAGGCTGCAGGCCCTGGTTCTGAATTTTTTCTGATTTCACATTTCATCTCTCAGTTTCTCCTTCCCTTGCAGGGTTGGTCACTGGCATGATCCTGGGCCCATTAAATGGAAAGCAAAGAGTGGCAGAAAGAGAGGGAGCCAGGAACCCTTGAGGGGGTGCCACAGGGATATCATCACACTATCCCAGCCTGGGGAGCTCAGTGTGCTGGTTTTTACCCTAAAGAACAGTGTGGGAGCCCTTCCTCTCTATGTGCGTTGGTCCCTGGGGTGCAGTGGGGAGGTGCCCTCCGGGGGGAGCCTCGTGATAAGTTGGGCAAAGGCTGCCCCTCACTCATCACTGGACTGTTGGCGGACACTGGTCAGAGAAATCCAGCCCAAAGTTACTCCTCTCCCTCCTCTCCCTCCTCCCCCTCTTCCTGTTCCCCCACCTCTTCCTTCTCTCCTCTTCCTCCTTTTGACTTTTAGTTAGCTACTTTGCTTCAAATAAAGCATTTCTCTGAAAGGCACACATGAATTTCCCTTGGGAGTGTAAGAAACTCAAGGGCTTCTATCAAACTCTCTTTGGCCCCAGAGCACGGGGAACCACGTGAGACCGGTGCTGCCCCAGAGCTCCGAGTCCCTCGCTCTCGGGAGCCTTCAGCATGAGGTGTCACAGAGACGGCTCACGCCCATGCCGGTGACCTCCAACAGATGCACCAGCAAGGCAGGGCGGGCTGTGCAGCAGGATCGAGTTCTGGGCTAGAAAGCATGTCTGCTCATTACCCGACCTTTGCTAAGTACACCAACTGATGGAGCGAGAGACGTGAAAGATCTTCACAGGCCATGTGGAAATGTAATTCAAACCCAGCCTGAGGAGGTCACAGTAAGTTAGATTAATTTCCATCCTGTCTTTCCTTACAAAACTAACCTTTGCCTTACAAAAAGTTCTTTAAAAGAGATAAGTCAGTGTTTATTTAGCAGGTGAAAGAGAATTCATCCTAGCAACCCTGTAGGAAGTATCCCAGTTTCCTTGGGATTCAGTCCAGGAAACTGTTTATTGATCTTTTACATCAGAAGTGATTGCTCTGGGTTTAAACTTTATCAAGTATTGGAAATTCAAATAAAGCTATTTGTGCAGTTCTGCTTAATGAGGGTTATCAACCAAGAGAGGCGCTGTCCGTCGGCCTCCTCAGCCTACTCTGCCACGCCCACAGGGGGCCGAGGCCTGTCCACTCCGAGATGCAGCTGGGCAAACCCTTTCCTTCGTCTGGGCACCTCTGCCCTGAGGAGTGGTGGCACGCGCCTCTCTGCCAGTCCCCCACCTGTTCTCTCTCCATCCCGACCCTTCTGTGCCTGCTCTTTGCCTTTCACTCTCCGTCTTCTCTCCTGTCCTCTCTCTCTACTCCCTGTCCTATCTCTTCGGTCTCCTCCTCCTGTCCAGTTTCCTGCCTTTTTCTTGCTTTGGTCTGTATCCATCCCTGTCTGCCATCAATATTAGGACCAACAAACATTACCAAGCCATCTCCAACCAGAGGCCTCCGAGATTCTTTAAGTCCTTCCTCAACATGCCATTGTTTGGTAGCCGAGATCCTGTGTTCTGAAAGTTTACCAACCATTTGTCATTCATAACCTCCCCCACCTGCTTTTGTTCTTTTGTCTGAAACTGTCTTTCATCCACAACCGGCTGCCTCCTAGGCACTGGGTTGGGAGCTGGGAGCTGACGGTGAGCTCCCTGTGACTCTTCTCTGGCTTTCTGGCTTTTCTAGAAGGTGATCTAGTGTTTTCTCAGCCTATGGTGCTCCAGACTGGAAAGTTCTCCTGGTCTTCTGGAAGCCTCCCTCCCTTCTGAGCACTTTAACTATCTTCTTGTGAGACTTTGTCAGCCACAGGAGTTCTTGTAGGAGATGCAGGGCCAGATTAGAGAGATGCCTGGGGAAAAGTGGTTGACAAGACCCGGGGAGGCTGCCTCCGCCACCCCCTCCTCTCCCCTCCCCCTCCCTTTCCCTCCTTCGAATCTGTTCCTGTCAACCTCCAACCTCTGCTGACACCCGGTTCCCTAAGATCCCGCAGGAGTTTCATACGTGTTTGTTTTCATTCTTCTTTGTCTAATGTTCTCTGCTTCAAACTTAGGAGGAAGAATTCCTTGGGTAGAATTTTCAGAAAACTCTCTTCAGCCCTCTTGCTGCTCCTTGCTGGCTTTCGGTCCACGAGGACCATCCAGAGAGCCTGTGGGTCATGTTTAAGAGCCTGAGTTGGTTGCCAGGCGAGGACATCCCCCAGGGGCACTGTGTGAGTACATGGGGGCAGCGGGGGTGGGGTGGAGAGGGCAAGATGACGGAGTATCTGGGAACCTCCCTGAAGAGCAAGGCTCTACGAAGCTGGATGCCGACTGTGTGGGCTGGTTAGCGACAGAAACCCAAATCAAGAGAGCTCAAGAAAAATTGTGGGCATTTACTCATTGGCTCCTGTAACTGGCCCCTGGCCTGTGGATCCCTCAGGACACCATTTCTCTTGCCAGGCAGTATACCCTAGTGGTCAGACACCACCTGCCTTTGAGTCCTGGCCCTGCCTTTTACAAGCTCTGCGGCCTTGAGCAAGTTATGTAACATCTGTACTTCGATTCCCTCTTTTGTAATGGGGGATAAAAACAATTCTACCTTATTGGATTACTGTGAATGTTCAATGAGTTAATGTACGCAAAGTGCGTAGATCAGGCTGGGACACACAGTAAATGCAACACAAGTATAAGCAACTGTATTCGTTTCCTAGGGCTGCCGTAACACAGCATTACAGACTGGGGGGCTTACAAAGTATTGCAAACTGGGGGCTCAACGCAATAACAAACAACGCTTTTCCATCTGAGTGCTGGAGGCTGGAAGTCCAAAGTCAAGGTGTTGGCAGGGCCCTGCTCCCTCTGAAACCTGTAGAGGGCTCCTTGCTCACCTTTTCCTAGCTTCTGGTAGTTTGCCGGAAGTCTCTGCTGTTCCTTGGCGTGTGGGTGTGTCACTGCAGTGTATTCACAGGGCACTCCCCCTGTGCGTCCTCATAGCACATGCGTGTCTATCTCTGTGTCTGCATTTTCCCTTTTTATAAGGTCACCAGTCGTGTTGGATTAGGGCCTGTGCTACTGACCTCGTTTTAACTTGCTTACCTCTGTAGAGACATTGTTTCCAAAGAGCAGCTGTGCTTGCTAGCCCGCTCTCTCTCTCTCCCCCACCCCGCAACCCGCTTCTGCTTCACGTGCTCTCTCTCTCTCCCCCACCCCGCAACCCGCTTCTGCTTCTTCAATGGCAGGTCTTCCCCAGGCTTTGGCCCAGACTACAATTGCAGTTCTGGGCTTCTAGTCCACCATTCAGCAACGGACCATCTTTCCTAACAGTTTCAGCAAAAGTCCCCAATGGCCTCCGTCTTAGCTTGACCTGTGTGACCACCCCGGAACCAGTCCCTATGACCAAGGGCACTCGGTGCTCACACGGACCATCTCTGGTATCTCTGGAGCTGGGACTGGGGCCAGCCCCACTCAAACCTTGGATATTATGAGTTGGGCAGCAGTGGTCGCCCTGAATGCAGACTGGGTCTGGCTTCTGGAGAAGGAGTGCTGGGCAGGCCAGGGAAACAGATGAGCCTGAAGCCGCAGAAGAGCACAGCAAGGTAGCTGGAGCTGCCTTCAACCCTCTTCGGGTTGCTCTTTCAAGTGGGCTTGGGTTTACTGGGGGAGGATGGTCAGAGAACTAGGGAAGATCGATAGGCAGGAGAACAAAAAGCAAATCGGAGCTCAGTAGAAAGAAGTGCTTCTGAGGAACAGAGCAGTCAGCACGGGAAGGGGCTTTTGCCTCCTTGGCGGGGACCACATTCCATCCCCAGAACGGACCAAGGGCCGCCTGTATGGGGCTGAGAATGCTGTAGAGGCCATGCCCAGTGGGGAGGGAGAGGACCACACCAGCAGTTTATTCTGTGACCCACGGAACTGGATTTACATTTTGAAAACACACACAGACACACGTACACATGAGAAACAAAAGTTTCCCAAAGCAGTTTTACCTTTACCTCAAGCTCTGTGCTCGGAGATAGTCCCTGCTCGTTTATTCCACTTCCAAAACTCAGCTCAGGGAGCTGATTTCCCAGCCCGGAGCTGGGAGATCTGGACTAGCTGACCTCTGAGGTCCCTGGCGCTCAGTGACTCCCTGCAATTCGATGACAGATACCATTGGGGCAAGAGGGAGGAAACATGGTTTGATCTCCTGAACACGGCACTCCTTGTTAGCAGTCCCGTAGGGCTGGAACCTAGCTCTCTGGACTCTCAGATGGGTGTTCCCTTCACACAACCTGTAGCCCGGCCTCTGCTGGTCCTTCTGGGTCCTCTCCTCCGTATTTGGATCACTGCTCTGTCAACTTGGAACTTCATCAGTCCTTTGCCCATATGCTTTTGGGGGTTCCCACATTGTCCAGAGGGAAGAGGTTCAATATCTTTATCTGCTGACCCCACCGACTTTTCCTGGAATCTCTCCCTATGTTCCCCCAAACTCGGTCCCTTTCAAGCTGTCCCTCGCCCACACCCAGATCCACACCTCCAACCCCATCTTCCTCTGCCTGAGCATCCTCCCTCTATTCCCCTTCTCCAAGTTCTCCCTGTCCCCTCAGGGGCAGTGCCCTTCTTCTGGAAAGCCCCCCCGTGGACCACTCCCTGGCTGGCAGGGATCTTCCACTCCTCTGAGCCCTCTCAGCCTTGTGTTGTACCTGTTCTTCCTGGACCATGAAACTCTTGGCAGAGAGGACTGTGGTGTGTGTTTGTGAGTTTCCCACAATACCTTATCTGGTGCATCCAGAGGAGATGCTCAGTAAATGCTTGCAGGATGGATAGATGGATTGATGGATAGCTGGATAGATTTCACGATGTCGAATCTAATCCGTTTATTCATTCAGCACGAATTATTGTGTGCCAGGTGCTCTTCTAGGCACTTGGAGACCCACATTAGACAAAACGGACAAAAGATCCCCATCCTCAGAGAGTGTATACTCTAGTTGGGGGAGACAATGGACACACATGGCACATGGTACCTTACATGGTCATAAGGGCCAAGGAGAAACAAAGCAGGGAAGCAGACAGGAAGTGTTAGAGCTACCGCGAGCGTACATGGGACAGCCAGGGAAGGCCTTTCTGAGAGGGTGAGGTTGGAGCAAAGCTGTGAATGAGAGGAAACACGTTGGGGCAGGACTCCCCAGGCTGAGAGCAAGAGCAAAGGCCCTGGGGCAGGAGCACGCCTACTGTGCTTCAGGAAGACAAGGAGGCCCGTGAGGCTGGAGCCGAGGGTGTGAGGGGGAGGGGAAAGGGGACAGCTCCACTGAGTCTTTGTTGCAGGTTGGGCTCCCCAGGAAGCAGACTCTGAGATGGAGATTGAGGTGCAGGTTTGTCAGGGGGTGCTCTTGCAATCCACACTGGCGGAAGGGAAGGGAATGGAGAGGCAGAAAGGAGAGGAGCAGGCCAGGTAGAGGCAGGAGGTGAGCGAGGACACTGTCTCAGTGAGGCCTCAGTGGCCCCTGCAGGGAGCTCTGGGGATGCACTAACCATCACAGGTGGCCTGGGTTGGGCTGAGACGTCTGAACCTTGCACCCCAGTTGACCAGGCATCAGGTGCAGGCCGCTCTGGGAAGGGGTTGTGACCCCAGGTGAGGAGACTTCCTTCATCGCAGGAGCCCCTGAGGGGTGAGGGCTGTGGGCTGCTGGCAGTGCCTCTCCCAGCCTCCACGTAGGATGCACCCCTTATTTCTGAGGGAAGTTTGGGGGCCATGCCGTGCAGACACAGGGACACTGGAGGGCTTTGAGAAGAGGATGATATCACTGCACCTATGCTTTTAAAGTGCCGTTCAGGCTGCTGTGTGGAGAAGAAACTGTAGGTCAGTGAAGGAGCAGGTTATTCAGGCGAGAGATGGAGGTGGGAGCAGTGGTCAGATTCTGGGCAGATTTTGAAAGCAGAGGTGATGGGGTTTGCCAACAGATTCCACGTGGGGTTTGAAAGAACTGAAGGAAGCAAGAACGACTCTGAGGATTTTTGCCTGAGCTACTCAAAGGGCAGAGTTGCAATGAGCTGAGATGACCTGAGATGAGGAAGGAGAGGTATTAGAGGCACCAGGGCAGAAGGTCAGGTGCTCAGCTCCGCGCATGTTAAGTCTGAGATCCCGTTAGTCCTCCAAGCAGGCAATGCCTGTTGTCATGGACACCCAGGTGTGGAGGGCAGTGCAGAAGCACGCTGTGGATTGATCAGTTTGGGGGTCATTAGCACTGGATTCTCTCCTGGAGGGTGGGTGGGTGTGCCTGCACGTGTAACAGATATGCGGTTACCTGTGCGTGGCTGTGCCACCCCGGGCTGCCCTTTCCTGGACTGGGCAGGTGCTGAAGGAACACAGCCCCTACCTCCACACCCCCTAGAATGCCACAGGGGTCTGAATTGTGATGAGTTCCTCTCCCTGAGCTGGGGGGCTGAGGAGAGGGGGACTGATATTGCAGGGGGCTGGATCAGCTGTCTCTAAGGTCCCTTCTCACTGTGATTTGGGGACTTTCTGCAGCCCGGGGTTCACACACCTTGCCCTTGCCCGCTTTGTGACAGCTTGTTCTCATCTTGAGACGTGCTCCTGGTGCTTCTCTTGCTGTGTTCTCAGTCTTCTCGAACTTTTGGAAGATATTAGTTGCAAGCAACCTGAAGAGGAGAGGGTCACTGACAAAATGAATTCTGACAAAGATAATTGCATGAATCCTTTGTAGCTCAGCCCTGAATATGGCTCCACACTGTCAGTTTTTATTTTATTCAAACCTTGGAGGTGACCGTCCGCTTGCAGGTGAGGGAGTGGTGGGAGGCAAGGAGAACAGGAGAGGGGCTGCAGGGTGAAGGTAAGATTCTACCCAGAGGGGACAGGGACATGGTGTCCTGCCCCAAGGCCTCCTTTGGCCTGGGGAAGGAGATGTCCCCGGGAGGGCGGATAGAGAGACATGTGAAAGGCTTAGGGGAGCTCCGTGTTGGCACTGCCTGCCAGGCTGGGAATCGAAGCCCTAATGAACAGTGAGCTTCTTGATGAGGCAGGCACAGGCCTGTCCCCCTGGGGGGGAAGAGGGAGCCACTGGCAGGAGAGGGGGGTCACAGTGACCTTGCAGATTTGCTCTGCGCCTGCTCTCCTCAGGGTTCCTTGCCATCATAGCTGACAGCGGTCTCTGGCCAGCACTGCCTTCAAAGCAGGCCTCTCTGGTCCAAATGCTCGCACTCCCCATTTTCTCAGCTGCTGTTTGTTGGACTCCCAGGGCTATTGGTGTGGGTGTTCCCCTGGATGGACCTAGTGTCTGAGCCCTTGCCTGTCCTGGCCCCTTTGCCCTGGCCCCTGGCCCCTCCTCAGTGTCCCCATTTTCATTCTGTGAAACCCAAGTCATTCATCAGCACTTACTCTGGACCTCCGAATCCTTCTCATCACAGGCTCTAAGCAACTACCACCAAACAAGTGAGATGAAACCTGTTTACCATCCCCGATCTAGACGAGGTAACCAAGGTTTAATCAGCATGGTGTTTTAGTGATACTGGAATTTAGCTAAAATGTAACCCATGCCATAGGTATCAGAAGTTGGTCCAGCCCCTGTTGTGACAGAGTTTTTCCCAATTGTTTGGTAATGAACTCTTGATCACTGTGTGCCATGTCCTTAATCAGATCAGCTTAGACTTAAAGGGCCGACAGGGACCCCGTCCTCTTGGAGGTCATGCTGAACTCCTCCTTAGCTGCTGCACCACCATGAGAAAATGCACATGGACAGGTAGATACCTGCATTCCTCACATTAGCGGTCCAAACTTGTCCCATCAATCATTTCGGTGAGCCAGCCAATCAGTCAAACTGGTGAAACTGGCCAAACCAGCCTCATGGGGCAATCTCCACGGAGCCTGCCACCCAGAGCTAACTGGGGCTTCTCCTTACTTCTATTTGGGATGCCCCGCCCCCTGCCCCAGCCACTGTTGCTCAGAATAACATCTCCAAGAGGGAGGGGTGTGTTGGAATGGGGGAAATATTTATTACAACAGCGAGACCCTGAGACTTCTTTCTGGTGAAGTAAGATTAGTCAGCCCATCAGTTATTTCTCTTAGCCATGGTGTCCTCTTTTGTAAAATCAGGAATTGTGCCCAATCGCACTCCAGAGCATTCTGAAGACCTGGGTTTTGATTCTGCAGCTTTGGATGCCCATACTAGAGAGGCTAGACATGTTGAAGACCAAAGTGTGGTTTAAACATTTACCTAGTAATCCAACCCAAACTAATTTTCACCTGCTGAGTGCTGGGCACTGGGCAGGTGAGTTGGGTGAGCAGGAGTCAGCTTCTACCTTCAGGGGCCTCACACATTAATTAGTAAGGGACGAGCCCAGGATGTGTAGAACTGAAATACAGGCAGAAAGCAGACTGCCCAAACAGAGGTGCAGAGACTATCCCGTAGGAGTCTGAAAGAGGGTGTGTGTGGGTGTGCATGCATGCTCAGGTAGATCTGGGAAGGCTTCAAGGAAGTGGTGGCTCTGAGCAGAGCCCTGCTGGGATTTGGAAGCAGAAGGAAAAGGACAGACACTTCTATTCTTTATCCAGAGCTCGGCACATTGGAGAAACCCAGGAAATGCCTGATGACCAGTTGCTGAGGCCCTGCCCAGCTAATTTTCTCCTTGGGGTCCCTCAGGCCATCATGCAGTGTTTACAAAAATTAATCCTGGGAGCAGGGTGGCAGAGACAAGCACAATTCATCATGTTGTCAGAGTTCTGTTTGGAGACACCGAGAGCCTGGTTGGACATCACCTCAAGGCAAGGTACAGAAATCCACTCGGAGCTCCGGTAAAAGAAGGAGTCGTGAGGACAGTGAGGGCTGTCACACACCCAGTCACAAAAAGTACAGATGGGCCCTGAAAATGGAAAAGACCTCAGGCATCTGTTTTTTCCACTTTGCCACCCAGCCCTCACCCCTTACCACAGAATGCTCGGTTTCTTATATCATGTCTCTAGGGCTTCTGTTTCATTCTTTTGGCTCTGTGGCTGGCTTTTCTGCACATTCACCTGTCTGCACATGACCCATTAATGGTGGCTTCAGCCCTCACTGGGTGGCCCAGTTGGTCGGAGTGTCGTCCAGCACAGCAAAAGGTTGCAGGTTCCATCCCTGCTTGGGCGTGTATGGGAGGCAACCAATTGATGTTTTTCTCTCACGTTAATGTTTCTCTCTCTCTCTCTCCCTGCCTTCTCTCTCCCTCTCCCTCTTTCTCTAAAATCAATAAAAATGTATCTTCAGGTGAGGACTTAAAAAAAGAAAAGTAGTCTCAAGGCTCCAGGGCCTTTCTACTCCATCCCTTGGCTGTTGGCCAGCGTCCAAGTGTCCTGGTTCCAGAGTCTCCGGGGAGAGAGTCTGCTGGGTCAGCTTACCTGAGGTCCGCCTCCCGCCCCGTGGACTGGGAGCAGGGACAGGGTGGGCCCGCACACACTGTAACTGCCCCTTCCCTGCTGTTTTACCAAGAAGGCGGGAGAGGAAATGATGGGCTTCTCCAGCAAGAAGAGGACTCATCTCCTGGGCTGTTGTGTGTGGTGTGGGCACCAACACCAGGCTTTTACGGACTTGAACTACACAGAATATGGGCTCCATTCCTGCCATTATCAGTGTGATTAACATGACATTCCACGGATAGTTTGACAAGTGCAGGGAGAGTCGCTTGAGAAAAAGCAGGTTGAATTAGGTGATAGATGATTTTCCGATACCTTCATAAAGTTTCAAAGGGCTTCCGAATACCAAGTACCTTTAAAGGGGTTGAAGGTTATAATGCATGAACACTGCCCCTGCCCCAAAATACCAGGGTGGGCAAAAGTAGGATTACAGTTGTTAGTACATAAAACACAGAGTTTACTCTTGTATTATTATTGATGAATTATTGTATTATTTTCCATATGAACAACTGCAAACCTACTTTTGCCCCATCTTGTATTATATAAAATTTATACAAAAAACAGATAGGTAGGCATCCCTGTATTACATAAAATACACACAAATACAGATAGGTGGATAACTGTATCTAACATTGTGTGTGTATATATGAATATGCATATGTACATACGTGTATACGTATACATGCAGTTGACCCCTGAACAAGGCAGGTGTCAGGGGCTCCAACCCTCCTCACAATCAGAAATTCACATTAAACTTTGGCCTCATGAAAACTTAACTACTAACAGCTGATGGTTTACTAAAACCTTACTGATTACACAAACATTTGCTTATGACACATATTTTTTATGTATTATGACACATATGTATTATATGCTGGATTCGTACAGTAAAGTAAGCTAGAGAAAAAAATTTATTAAGGACATACATTTACAGTGTTTACTGAGAAGAGCTGCAGTTCAAACTCATGTTGTTCAAGGGTTAACTATATACATGTATGTGTGCATGTGTGTGCATGACCCGGTACATATATACACACAGGTAAACATACAACTAGTGCTTTATCCTGTCCTCTTCAGATGTTGAAATTACATTTCTCTTATTCAGAGGAATGGAGAGCGGTGCTGTGCAACGGAACTTTCTGCAAATTACAGACCTGTTCTACCAGCGTATCCAATACAGTGACCACAGGCCACATGCAGCTGCTGAACACTTGAAGCCCGGGTAGTGCAGCAGAGGAACTGAATCTTTAATGTTATTGGATTTTAATGAAATTAAATGTAAATGTAAATAGCCACTCACAGTTAGTGGCCAGCATAGCGGACAGTGCAGGACAGCATCACTCTTAAGCTTCTCAGGCAAAACACACTTGGGGTTCTCAGGTGGAACAAAATCGGGTAGGATGGCGATCAGAAAGAGGTAATAGGGACAAAGGAAGAAGTTTAATTAAAGGCAACTGGACAGAAGTTAGAGAGGAGGCTCGTGTAGGTATGAGAGGGCATCTGAGGTGGCGTCAACTGAGTTGTGTAACAGTAAGGGGCAAGGAGGAGCGGGTGCTTGCTATAGTCAATATTTTCACGAAGGGTAAGTACAGAGGGAGGTGATGAAGCTGCAGGGATCAGACAGTTCCATGTGGTAACCACCAGGGGTCCTCATGGCCCAGCACAGCTTGGTTACTGAGTAGAGAGGCGAGGCAGGTGGTGGGAGAGGGAGGGTGAGACGAAGAAAAGCCAGACCTCGAGTGGTCAGAGTAAAGTGGAGGCAATGGCCCATCACAGGGTGCTAAGCCCCGCTTTAAGTGCCGTACAAGTAACAATCCCACGATGTATGTAAGTATTATTTCATCATCCTCATCTTACAGATGGGCAAGCAAGGCACAGAGAAGATAGGTAACTTGGCCAAAGTCACAGAGCTGTTAAGTTCAGGATTAGGACATGAACTAAACAGTCTGGCCCCAGAGTCTGGGTTAACGCTTATGCTCCATGGCCCCCCTGGGGGGCCTGCTTGCACGTGTTCTAGATCCTTGCCTAGGAAAAGTGTGTACATTGGCACTGCACTTGGTTGTCTTCATTCATCTCTTAGTATTAAGCTGTTGGGAAGGTTTATACAAGATATTGTATTCTTTTTACATTTTTTCCCCTACAGCCACTTTTCACTCATTTGTGGGTGCGTGTATGCAAAAGTAAACACGGAGCACACTATGTGCGGAGGCTGGGAATACAGGGTCAAAGGCGCCTGCCCTTGGGGACCCAGAGGTCGGCAGGGGAGGTAGAAAATGGACGGAAACACCTGCTTTACAGAGTGTGGAGGGCTGACTGTTTGGGGATAGGAACAGAATCAGCAGAGAGAGGACTCTGACCAGCTGGGATGTTGCAGAAGGCTTTTTGGAGGAGGGCCCTGGAGCTGAACCTTGGGGACCTGGCAGCATTAGAATAGGCCCACGTGACTCCGTTTTGGGGTTCAGTGTCTTCCTGCTCTATGTTGACCAGATTCATTGCTACTAGAAGGATGACCTTTTATAGGAAGGAGATTCAGAACTCAAATTGCTCAATATCCGAATACCCACTTGGTGCTGAGTCCCTTAGTGGTCATGGCCTGGCATGCGAGTGAGAAGCAGGCTGCTCAGGGTGGGCTTCCTCCTCCACATACTAGCCTCCTTTAGACTCGCGTGAACATCGAGAACGTCCCTCCGAGGCCGGAGGCCCAACCTCAGCACCTGCCTGGCCCACGCTCCTGGTGCCTGGATTCCTGGGAAGCCGGCTCCGGGGGCCTGTCCAGCAAGGCTTGGAAGCCCAGGTCCCTACAGACCTGCAAGTTAATGAGTTCTGCAAAAACTAGGTCTGTCCGTAATCGAAACGGGAGTACAAGGCTTATGAGGTCCCCAGATTAATTCAGTCCTGTTAGAAAAAGGAGCAAGGCAGAGTGTCTACAGCTGTGGTGGAATCTGGACGATTCCACCAATCTGCAGATCTGGAGAGGTCCTGCGAGCCATTGTTTCCATTTTGGGGGGCCCGTTGCTTTACATCACTTCAGCACAATCTAGAAAACCTTCCCCAAGTCTGTTATTTCTGCCGCCCCAAGGCAGTTGTTAACAACGACCCTCTGCCCACCCCAGACCCCTCCTCCATTTAAATACCAGTCTGATGGGCAAAGAGAACATTTAATGACTGCTGCAGATGAAAAAGTTCCTATACTTTATTCTCTTCTTACTCTTTAAAAAAATATATTCTATTGATAATGCTATTACAGTTTTATTTCCCTCCTTGATTCCCCTTCACCCTGCACCCCCTCCCACCCGCATTCTCCCCCTTAGTTCATGTCTGTTGGTTGTACATATAAGTTCTTCAGTTTCTCCATTTCCTACCCTATTCTTAACCTCCCCCTGTCTATTTTCTACCTACCATTTATGCTTCTTATTCCCTGTACCTTCCCCCCATTCCTCCTTCCCTTTCCCGCTGATAACGCTCTATGTGATCTCCATTTCTGTGATTCTGTTCCTGTTCTAGATGTTTGATTAGTTTGTTTTGGATTTTTTTTTTTTTAGGTTCAGTGTTGATAGTTGTGAGTTTGTTGTCATTTTAATGTTCATAGTTTTGATCATTTTCTTTTTCTTAGATAAGTCCCTTTAACATTTCATATAATAAGGGCTTAGTGGTGATGAACTCCTTTAACTTGACCTTATCAGGAAGCACTGTTACAGAACAGATCCGGGGGTGGGTGAATGATATACTGTTGCTGAATGGACCCACCCTTGTGCTCCGGGGGGTCTCCCCCTGTACTAGGTTCACCTTTCCTGCCACCAGGGATGATGTCTCTCAATGCCAGAGACTGGTGAAAAAGGAAAGGGATTATTTATTTAAAGAGTTATACAAACTTAAGAGTAACGACTTAATGTCTTCATTGAGATCCCAAAGTCCTTTAGAATACCCACAAATGCACAGTCCTTCCTTCCCCCTCTGCCCAGTCCAGGGTACTGTATCTCAGAAAAAGAAATAGAAGACAGTGGTTCTTCTCTGCCCAAGCCAAGTGGTCCCAAAAAGATGCCACATGGCTGCCGTGCCTGGGTTTAAATCCCAGCTCCAATCTTCCTCTGCTGCACTATTTCCAACTCCGCCCACGATCGGCCACAGCTGCCAGCATTCCTATATTTTTTTCCAGCTTTACTGGGCTGTCATAGTAAGTCTGGGCAGGTATGGCCCTGTGGTGTGGAGCCAATCATCTCTAAGCTCTTACACAGGCTCTGTAACCAGGGGGCGTTGCCTCCCAGTTACATCCTGAGTTGAAGTCACTCCCACCCCCCTGGCTCAAAGCATGGCCACAGCTATTTAACATATCTATGAAACCAGTTAAAGGTTATAAATATGTTAAACGACCATTCTAGAGGTTAGCTGCAAAACTGTTGCTATTCAAAACAATTCTCAATGGCCCTGCTCCATGTGTCCCATCCCCTAGCTCAGACTGGTGGGGGTGAGGACATCCTATATATATATTTTTTTCTCTAATATTTCCTGGACACCAAGTTCTGTACCCCATTACAAATCCCTATTTGCACAGCCCCCTCCCCCCTGCCCCTGGCTGCACCCTGTTACAGCACTTTATCCGCCCTTCCGTTATAAATGATAGCTTTGCTGGATAGAGTAATCTTGGAAGTAGGTCCTTACCTTTCATGACTTTGAATACTTCTTTCCAGCCCCTTCTTGCCTGAAAGGTTTCTTTTGACAAATTGACTGATAGTCTTACAGGAACTCCTTTTTAGATAACTCTTTCCTTTTCTCTTGCTGTTTTTAAGACTCTCTCCCTATCTTTAATCTTGGGTAAATTATGATGTACCTTGGTGTGTGCTTCCTTGGGTCTAACTTGTTTGGAACTCTCTGAGCTTCCTGGACCTCCTGGAAGTCTATTTCCTTTGCCAAATTGGGGAAGTTCTCCTTCATTATTTTTTCAAATAAGTTTTTAATTTCTAGCTCTTCCTCTTCTCTTTCTGGCACCGCTATGATTCAGATGTTGGAATGTTTAAAGTTGTTCTGGAGGTTCCTAAGCCTCTCCTTACTTTTCTGAATTCTTGTTTCTTCATTCTGTTCTGGTTGAAAGTTTTTTTTTCTTCCTTCTGCTCCCAATCATTGATTTGAGTCCTGGTTTCCTTCCTGTCACTGTTGGTTCCCTGTACATTTTCCTTTATTTCACTGTGCATAGGCTTCACTTTTTCCTCTATTTTGTGACCATGCTCAATCATTTCTGCAAGCATACTGATTACTAGTGTTTTGAACTCTACATCTAATAGGTTGGTTTTCTCCTCATCAGTTAGTTGTATTTTTTCTGGAGCTTCCATCTGTTCTTTCATTTGAGCCTTTTTTTTTTTTTTTTTTTTTTTTTTTTTTTTTTTTTTTTTTTTTTTTTTTTTTTTTTTTTTTTTTTTTTTTTTTTTTTTTTTTTTTTTTTTTTTTTTTTTTTTTTTTTTTTTTTTTTTTTTTGTCTCTGCATGTCTGTTACATAGTAAGGGATGGAGTCTTAGGTATTCACCAGGGCAATCCCTAAGACGTTGCTGTATTGCGATGCTGCATGTGGGGAAGGGGTCAGAGAGAGAACAATGTGGCTTGCTGAGCTCTCTGTTGACTTTCAATCACTGCCCCCGCTACCCACAAGCACATTGGGCCCTTCTGGTGCTGATTCCTGTGTGCGTGGGTTTGTGTATGCTCTAGGACCCTGTGGGTCTCTCCAACAAACTCTCCTGAGGCTGGGAGTTTCTCCCTCTGCTGCAGCCCCCACAGGTTTTTTCAGTCAGATGTCTGAGGCCTCCTATTGGTCCGGATGAACGTTTCTTCTTTAACTCTTTGGTTGTCAGACTTCCATGCAGTTTGATTTTTCTGGCAGTTCTGATTGTTTTTTGTTTTTAAATTTGTTGTTTTCCTTCTTTGGGTTGTTTGAGAAGGCGAAGTGTATCTACATATGCCTCCATCTTATTCCCTTCTTATTCTTGCTCAGTTTCTTCCCAGATGGGGGCAGGCAGGTGTAAAATAAGGGAAGTTGGAATTACAATTGCAAGAAGACATATCTGGATGTAGTGAGGAAATTGGATAGGGCTGGAAAATTTGTCCAGGTCCTCGTATATGTATCCCCTGAGAGCTCTCAGGCCACCACTACTACCACCCCAGCCTGCAGTCCTCCCATGGTCAGGACATGGGGAATTAGGGTGACCAAAACTTCCCCTCTCAGTGGAGAGGCCCGAGTCTCCTGACTTAGCAAAGGAGAGATTCAGCTGGGGAACTTATCATGGCAGCCTTCACACAGGCAGTGCCAGCCTCAGGCTACCTCGGTCACCACACCTTTGACTCACTTTGTAACAGTACACAGCCTTTGTACCATTCTTTTGGCTCTAGTTTTCTCTCCTGTCTTTATTCAAATGCCATCTCCTCTGAGAAGCCTTCCTTGGTTACCCTTCCTCTGTTTTTCCCAAACTCTGCTTATGTCCTCATTAAATGTGTTATTGGTCTGTGGTACCCTTTTGTATGACTGGCCCGTTTCCACTTTCCAGGGCTGGTGACTTCCTGTGCAGAGGAGGCTTTGGCAACACATGTGACTGAGAATGACTCTTCTTCCCCCACTTGTTTGCTGTGTGATCTCACATACATCCCTTACACCTCTGGCCTCAGCAAGTCCATCTGTAACATGGGACAATAAGACCTACCTTAGAAGGCTGTCGCAAGGAGAAAGTGAGATCCCATCTCCTTTTTCTCTGCCTCTCAACCCTTCATATCTACTACTATTAGAGCACTGGGGTTCTGGAGCCAGACCGAACTGGGTTTGAACCCTGGCTGCACCATTTTCTACCTGTGTCTTCGGTCCTGTTATAATCTTTCCATGCCTTAGTTTCTTCACCTGTAAGATAATGGTGATGACCCTAGGCCTCATCTCACATACCTGTACGGAGGATAAAATGAGATAATGCGTGGAAAGTGCTCAGCATAGGCCTGGCACAGAATAAACTTTCAAAAGGTTAGCTGTTGTTACTAAAATTGTGAACTGGTGGGAGCAGTAATATCAGCCTAGTATAGGGGTCAATAGAGTTGTATTTATAAAGAAAAGGGAATCGTTTTCATTCTAAACGGGGGAGCATTGTACAAATGTAACCTTTGATGATATTACCTTTTGTCGATCAGGAATGATTAGGACATGATGCAGGTGATCAGAGAATGTGGTCCTGGGAATGTGCCCAAGGGTGCCTGCCCCTCCTGGCTGTCACAGCCTCCCTCCCTCGGCCTCTCAGCTCTCCTGAGCTCTGCCAGATGCAGGTGAACAGGTGACAGACACTCACCCACTGATGGCCAGAAATTTAACCCAGAAGGAAAGAAAATCCATGGCTGCCAGCTCACAGCCATCCAGGAACAATTGCTAGTGAGTCAAGGTCGATGGCCAGACAGACAGGAAGAACCAAGGGAAGGTCTGGCATTTGCTGAGGTTGCTAATTTCCAAGCTCCGGCCCATGATGTAGCTGCAGAAATGTGCTTGTGGAGGCCTGGGCCTTCCTTCTAGGCTGTGATGGACCAGGGCTGCCCTGGGCCATACCCTGGAAAGACTTACTGGCCCAGAGCCATGTCCATATTTGTACCTCTGCCTATGTATGCATGTCTCATAGCTAGCACTTAAAAAGGGCTTGTCATGTGCCAATCTGCATGAACCAGCTTATGCAATATTCCATCTTACCCATGACGTAGATACTACAGTTTCCTTAGTATGATATGAGGACAATAGAAGGCCCCATGGGCATCAGTCAGGATCAGCTAAGTTATGCTGCAGTAATGGGCACCTCCCAGATCTCAGTGGCCTAAAGTAGCTTCAGTCACATTGCGAAGTCCCTCTTGACTCAGTTAAGGGCACAGTTCTGTGCTATGGTCATTGTCACTCTGGTCTCTTGACAGAGCAACAGAGAGAATGGTGAATCGTGCACAGATTCCTAGAAGTGACAGACCAGCATAATTGCTCATTTTCATCGGCCAAAGCAAGCCATGTGGCCACATCTAACTCCCAGGGGGTGGACAATTATAACTCAACTGAGTGCCTGAGGGGGCAACTGGAAATATTTGGTCAATAGCAAAAGGTTCCCATGTCACCTACTGGTGGGGATTGAATGAGTTCATGTACATTATGCACTTAAAACAGTGCCTGGCATCCACTAATTTCTGCATGGATTCCAGCTAGGACCACCACTACTATTTTTATTATTTGTTTCAAAGATGAGTAAACAGAGCACAGAGAGGCCAAGTAACCCACTCAAAGTCACACAGGATGGCAGCGGGAATTCCCCAGAAATTGCACTCTTAACCAGAGCACTATGTGACCCCACCCATGGAGCATCAGGCCCACTCTGAGAGCTGAGGCTGGATCACATTGGACACGGTGTGCCCTTGAGGAATACCCAGCCTATCAGGGGAAGAAAAGGGAAGCTATCATTTAGTGAGTGGCGTATCCAGGCTCTCGCTGAATTCTCACAACAGCCCTGAAATAGGGAGTATTATTCCCACGGCTAGGATGGCAGCAACGGAAGTGCAGAGATAGAAGAGAAGCAGATCTGCTTTTTTCAAGACTTAAAACTAAGAGCATCCCATGAATGTGTTTTGCCAAAATGAGTTGAATTCTGCAAACTGGAGCAGGAGAGGCAGGGGCTCAGGACGGGGGTAACGGTGACCTGCAGGGGCTCATCCCTCACTGCCCTCATCTGCAGTCCCCCCTTGTGTAGGGATTAGATGGTGTGCGCCTCGAAGGCGAGCTGGGCCTGTCACATCTCAGTCTCTGCCAGCACAGTCAGTTGAATGGGAGTAGACCGGTGAAGTGGCCCAAGCCGAGCTGAGCTGGCTTGAGTTGACCTGAAAACCTTGCTTTTGGGCGGACCCCTGGTTTCCACAGGAAGGTGCACCTGACTACATTACAGAGAAGCCTGACTTAAAAGGATTTTAGAACAACATTTTATTCTTTTTCAAAATGTACAGCAGGTAATCAAGAACATTCCTCCTGAGTCCAGTGCTATTTCCTCCCCAGTTCACTGCCCCTCAAGCCAAATCCCAACTCTGGTTTTAATGAATATAGAAAACTCACTTGCCATTAGTTGGACCAAAACTAATGGACTGGAGTCCTTGAGGACTGTGGGTCTCTCGAGCAAATTAAACACTCCCCTTGCAATCTCGAAGTCTATGTTAAACTGTTTATCAAATCCTTCCTTCCCAGGTAGCAAGCATTAAGGTGAAATTTCCCAAGATCTGGCCATTAGGTCAGAAAATCTTATTGAGCTGGAGACAGGAAGAAAGAGGTAATTTCAAAAACAGTTTTGTCTTGAAGGAGAAAAGGCCTATTAGTTAGGGTCTGGGGAAGGATCCACAGATGTACTTCACCTCTGGTGTCACTCTTACCTTTGCTCATGGCAGACAGTACTAATCAATCACATACTCTTTCCCATTAACGGAAAACAAAACCTACTTGCAAACCAGGGGCTAAGATAAGTGGGGTTCCCTGACGCTGGCAGTCGGAAAAGGTGTGTTGTGGGCCAGAGGAATGGGAACGGGGCCTGGCCCTGGTCCCGCTGTGACCTCCCTCTCTGAGCCTGCTTCCCCCTTTGCTCCACCAAGACTCCTCCCCAGTCTGCCAGCTGAGGCTCTGGTGAGTGCGGTCAAGGTCATGGCTACAGGAGCTTGCCAGGGCTGCAGAGCGCTGCCATGGCAGCTGGACTGTCACAGTTGTCCTGGGCGCTGCCATTCAGCACACTCAGAAATACGTTCTCTGGGGAGTTGAGATAGTTTTTCAGCGGTTTCTTCCTCACGGGGTGGTTGATGTTTGGGCCTTGTGTGCCTCATAATCACACAGGCCCTGGGCTGAGAGATGGGACTTTGGAGCATGTCTTGGGTCTAGGGCTCCCAGAGCAGCGTCAGAGAAGCATAATGATGGAGCATGGAAGAGAGGATATGGGAACATCGTTCTGAGTGGCAGGGATTCACTCAGTTGTTCATTCATTCATTTATACATTCATTCATAAAGATTTTTCTGCCAGGACTCAATATCAGCTCATGTTGGAGCTGGCTAACACCCTTATGTGGCTGGCAGTCTCATGGGTGACAGGGACCATAGAAGAGGAAATAACTTTGGAGGCAGATCCTCCACTGCCTAGCTGTATATCCTTGGGTGAGCCATTTCACCTCTCCGAGTCTCAGTTTCCTCATCTGTGAAGTGGGGGCAATACCCCCTCAGAATTCTCATGGGGAATAATTGAGATGTACACGTAAAGACACCTAGCAAATAGCAAGCACTCAAGGAATGTTCTCCAGCTGCTGGGTATCAGGACCAATGATGCCTCAGCAAAAGCTTACAGAGATGGAATGCAGTGCAAATACCCCAAAGAGGGGCTTTCAGCACGCTGGAAGTGTTTCTATATTTGTTCAGGGAAAAAGCAAATATTATTGGCCCTAAAACTGTGAGGAGCATGCTAAAGGCTCAGAATGAGGCTTGAAAATTGAATAACTTCACTTGTAGATGTTACATCAATTTCATTCAATTTGTAAGCACTTGTCTCTGTATTCAGCAGGAAAAATGAATTCAGCTCAATCAATCAGCGTGTTCCTGGGTGGGTGGGGGGAAGCCGCCCTCTTGCAAAGGCCCAGGAGGCTTGGTGCCGCCTGGAGCAGAGTAACGGGAACTTGGTTGTTTCTGTGGTGAGTTGGGACTAGCACATGCTTACTGAGTGCCTTGCTCTTTTTCTCTACTTGCAAATCAGGCCCCTGGAAAGGAGCGGCTGTGAGGTGTCTCCCTCCCATGTTGGGGCAAGTGGGGCATCTATAGGCAGTCAGTGAGGGCATCTGATGGCTACTCCGGGGGCCACAGCTCAGTGGCTTGGGAGTAAGACCCAGCAGAATGGGGGCATGCCCACCCCAAAAAGGCAACGGGGAGGTGGAGGGGGATTCCTGGAAGCAGCCACTGTTTCTCTTGGTCCTTCCTTCTAAACTGTGTCTCACAACACTTAACCTGAATTGGCCCTGAGCATACCCTTGGCCGTGGTCAAGTGGAAAAATACCATTTCTTTGGACACGACCTCACCGTAGAACTGGATCTCCAATACTTGTCTTATCATTCCTGCCCTGGCCCACAAGTAAAGGTTTGAAACCAGAAATTTGAAAGGAAAGGAGGTACTAAATATAGATGCCATTTAAAATGACTTTAGGTATCTTTCTTGGATCTTCTTTCTCCTTCCTCTCCCCTTTTCCAAACAAACATGTCGGTCCGCCTGGAACTCCACTTGGGGCCTTTAGGTTGGGCTTCTCCACCGTGAGCTGCATGTATTTCTATACACGCAGTGAGTGTCAGGTACTGCCGTCGCTGTCAGTGGCAGGAAGGAGTGTAACGACCTGTATTCCCCAATCCCTGGCCACTGAGTGCTGTGTGGTGATGGGTAGGCAAGAACACTGAAATGAGGCCAAGATATATGGCCAGGGCAGGGGGGTGAGTGTGCTGATGGGCCCAAGGTTTGCATTTGCCCTGCCCCACCTCCTTGATAAAAGGAAAATAGGAAATGGGGGAAGGAGGAGGAGGAGGGTCTCATGAGAGAATCCCTCCCATCTGCAGGCGTTTGTGCTCAGTGAGAAGACAAGTGCTCAACCCCACCAGCCTCCCACCCCACCTCCCCTACAATGGTTCAAGCTCTGATTGTGTTAAATGTTGACTATTCTCGTGCCACAGCCCCGTGGGGACAGATTCTGGCGAAGATGATAGATAGACCTTGGAGGGGAGAGCAGATGATGTTTGAAAGCACAGTGCGGGCGGGTGGGGGGGGCGGGGGTGGAGAACCAGTCTGGGGCTGAGAGAGAAGAACACGTTTGTTTGTTTTTGTTTGTTTCAGCTGGATCTTGTTCTGGGGAAGTGGAGGAGATGTTGCAAAATGCCCTTTTCGGTCTGCTGTGCAAGCTCAGGCCTAAGGTAGCTGCCAGTTAGCAGCCCCTGCTGCAATGTCAGAAGCCCTCACTCCCGGTCAGCCTTGTGGGGTCTCTAGGGAGGCAGAAAAAAGTCAGCTGTGGTCTCTGCCCTGAGCACCTGAGCCTGGGGGGTGGAGACAGGGCATGCGAAGATAAGGATGGTGCAGCGTGTCTCAGGCTGTGATGGTGGGTGGCACAAGGGTGATGGAGGGGAGGGGGCAACTGATGGGAGCATGTGTGCGTGTGTGTGCGCACGCATGTCTGCCTGTATGTGTGCACATGTGTGTGTGACAGGCAGAAGAAGGTGGAAAGGATCGGGGAGGAAGGGATTCCTATATGCTTGAGCCTATAGAGGAAAGTCTGGGTGGTCACTACTTCTTACGGATGGTGGCCAGAGTAATGGTCTCATGAAGAGGAAAGACAGGAATAAACACTGGAGAGGAAGCAGGCACTGGTTCATGGTGGGTCTTGAGTGCCAGGCCTCTCTTCTGAGGGCAACAGGGAGGCATGGAATTGTTTTGATCAGTGAGCAGCCAGTGACATCGGAGTTTTAGTGAAATGGGTCCTCAGAATGGGCGGGAAGGCGTGTGCACAGAGGATGGTCAGAGAACTCTGGGACAGAGGGCTCCATTCGCTCCACTCCCTGCCCTTGGGGCCCAGGTTATCTTTATAAGGAATCAAACACACAAACCAATGGGAGCCCAGGAGAATTTTCAGGGATCAAGGAAGCACTACCTGCTAGACAGAGTGGAGTGGGGCCATTTTACCCTTGGAGCATCATTATCTACTCTGTGGGCTGGCATGGGGAAGAGGAAGGCCAAGAACCAGAGAAATAAGAAAAAAGGAGGCAGTGTAATCATGTAGTGGCTGGAGAACAAGATCTGAAACCAGACCAACCAGGCTTCCAATTCCAGCTCCACAGCTGTGTGATTTAAGCACATTGTTTAACGTTTCTATATCAGCCAGGATAGTCTACGTTGTGCTGCAGTAACAAACAGCTCCAAAATAAAAATGGCTTTAAATGACAGAGGTTTCCCTTTTGCCCACACTACATGTTCTTAAAGGTTTGCTGGAGGCCCTACTCATAACGGTAATTCCAGAACCCCGGTGTGTGGAGGCTTCTTTTCATCACCGCTTCTGCAACAACCAAGGCAATTTGGAGAGAACACACGATGATTCACTGATTCTTAAAATGAGCCCCCTCACTTGCACTCTCATTTCGTTGGCCAAAGTTTGTCTGTCTGTGCCTGTCTTCACAGGGTGTGGGGAACAGTTTACACACACACACACACACTGAGCCTCAATTTCCTTCCCTGTTAAATGGGAATAAAACCACCAGCCTCAGATGGGCACTGTGAGTCTACTGAGAGAATGCATGGGAAGGTCTAGGTGAAATATAGTCAAACTTAAATAGTAAGAGCTGGGGTGAGAGGAAAGGTGTGGGTAAAAGAAGGGGATAAAATGTAGCATTTATTGGTTTTGAAGTTTTCTAGACAGCATGTTTGATTTGCTCAGAAAAAGCCACTGTGATGGAACAGCTGTATCTGGAGCTCTTGCTCTGCCTGTGACCCCAGGAGTCCCTGCTGCTCCGGGAACTCCCACGTGTGAGAGGCTTTTCCGCCCTCCCTGAGTCTCAGGGCTGAGCTGGGTGTTCTCCAAGGCAGCCTCGGGCTCCTCTCCAAGACTGCATTTCAAACACCGACCTAATGCCTTGCTGCTGCCACAGAGGCCCCGTGGAAATGCCATTTCCATGCCAAGAATCAGTTCCCATTCATCTCCATGAAGCGTGATACCTGGGGGGAACCGGTAACTGAGACTGTGCGAATCTCCAAAGACGGGAGCGTGTCTGTGCGAGCTGAGTAATTAGAGCGGTGTTCTGCACACATGCCTGATCTTTATTTAAGACATTTCACTTAGGTACACAGCGAAGCTATTCGAAAGTCAGCTGGATCTGAGACGCATATTATCCAAACCTCTTTCTTCTCCATTTTAGAATAGTTGAAGAAGCACCTATAACCATAATTGCAAATATTTGTCGAGGTTATGTGCTAAGCCACTGTGCGCTGCACTTTACTTGACATAACTCATTTCATTTTCATAACAACCCTATGTTCTTTCCGGTGTCTGATCTGAGGAACACACAGGACCACCACGTTTCCATATGAAGGAGACATAAGGAATCTGCAGGGGGAGTGGTGAGTAGGTGGAGAGCACGGGGTCTGTGAGACTGAGGAAACGATGGTAGCTCTCAGGTATGTAGAGCTAACTGTGTGCCCGGCACTGTCCTAGTGCCTCTTGAGTATCAGCTCACTAACCCACTCAATAACCCTATGAGATAATGACTATTATCCCCATTTTACAGTTGAGGTAACTGAGGCATGGAGAGATTACATAACTCTCTCAACAGAACAATCGCCAGTAGGTGGTAGAACCAGCACTTTAACCCAAATAATTAGAGTCTCCACCACAATCCCACATTGCCTCTTGGGATCCAGTGATCGCATGTCTGAAACCATTGGAGGGGACTGTCATGTGGAAGATGATGACAGGGAGGTTAACTAATTTTTAGATCAACAGAGCCAGGCCTAAGGGTATAAACCACAAAGAGAAGGCTTTGGACTCTGCCTAAGAAAGAACTTTCTTCAACTAGTGTTGTTCAAAGATCCAACAGAATTCCTGGTAGGTAGGAGGCTCCCCATCACCAGAAATCCCCCGGCACAGACTGGACTGCCGCTCCCTGAGAGGCATGGCCGGGCTTCCTTCCTGAGGTTGGGGTTGACGTTGGTGGCCTCTGGAATCCTTTGACATGGTGGTTATCTGAATATGGCAAAAAGTTTTTAAGCTGTATCCTTTCCCTGCTTAAAATTGGGAGCAGAGCCCCAGCCAGGTAGCTCGGTTGGCTGGAGTGCTGTTGTCTCGTGTACCTCAAGATTGTGGGTTTGATCCCCAGTCCGGGCACATACTACCCAGGCTGCAGTTTCCATCCTGGCCTGGGTGTGTACAGGAGGCAGCCAATCGATGTTCCTCGCACATCGACATTTCTCTCTCTCCCTCCGTCTCCCTTCCTCTCTCTCTAAAATCAATAAAAACATATCCTTGATTGAGGATTTTTCTATAAAATTGGCAGCAGTTGATGCAGCAACATGAGTGGCCAACGGGAGGGCCCAGGACACCTTTCCAGAGCTCAGTGGTATCACCGAATTAAACTCATCGCAAAGCTGCTCTGACACATGATAATGATGCAAATAATTGTTGGATCAATTAACCTAAGTTCCTTCATCAGCTCTAAGTACTGTCATTTTCATTAGTCAAATTCACGTTTTTATGTTTTTCTTTTCTAGCTTTATTAATTTACCTGACTTTTAAAGCCAGGCTAACTTGATAGCTTTTCCTGATGCTCTCAGCAGGGTTGTGGTTGTATCCTGCTTTGGTGCAGCCCTTAGAGAGCGAGAGGTGGGGGTGGGGGTGAGCGGTCACTCTCATTGGGCCAAGAGACCGAGACCACAGGGGAGCACAGCTCAGGAAGCTGGCCAAAGAATCAGCAGTGATCCCACAAAAGGACCCCAGCCCCTTGGGGCAGAGCCCCAGGGCAGGGGGCGTGGGGGAGGGGGTTGGTCAGAGGCTTTAAAAGAGGAAAACGCTGGAGGAGCAGTATGGATGAGATAAGTCCCCTGCCTCAACTTCTGGGCTTTTGGTTGGGTCCTCTGGGGCAGGAAGCAGTTTCAGGTGGGTGGGCATCAGTTCTGGATGCAAGGACAGGAAATGAGTGGCGATTGATGAGGAAAAGGACCCAGCACAGGGGTCTCAGGAGCTCCTGGTAGCAAGTTCAGACCAGTGCTCACAGACCAGCCTTCTCCTCCCCACCTCCCACCCAATGGGATGTGGGGGCCCCAGGTTCCACTCTCAGCGCATCGCCTTGACAGCATCCTTCCCTTCTCTGGCTCAGCTCCCCGGTGGGAGAGCTGCTGTAGGTATTCCCTACGGACCTTCCAGCTACAAATCACGGTGAAGGCAGGCGGCTCTCAGACGTCTCCTTCCCCTTCAAAGAGGCTGTCAGGGAGCTTAAGCCAACTGTGAGTCTCTCCCTCCTCTGCCTCGGAGTCGAGAATTTCTATGAACTGGACTTTTTGATTTACAGTCCCCAGGGCAAAGTGGTGCAAGAGGGAATAATAAGCTCTTAAGACTTGGAAGCTCCTTCAAGAAATGATAGATGTCCCCAAGGGAAGGTACATCCAGGAAGGTGTCCCCAGCACCCCCACCCCCAGCAGGAATAAGTCCCCCGCTCCCCTGAATGCTCAACACCTCCCTCATAGCATTTTCCACCCGATATTCCGAGCAGCTGTTCTTGTGTCTTATATCCCCAACAAAGTCCAAAGGCCCCTGAGGTCAGCGACTGTGTCCCTAGTAGGCTCCCACGTGAGATTCGTGGTGTGGCTGCTGGCTGGCCGGCAGGCAAGACTTCTCTGATTATCCTCCAAGTGTCCCACCCCCTCTTGTTGGGGAGATGTAGTAGGGTGTGTGCTGGTTAAATGCACAGATGCATCATTCCTGTGGCGCTTTTGACAATAGAGAAAGGATGTTGGCGGGGTTGGTAGACACTGCCCGGTCATCTGCTGCAGAGCAGACCCCTGGATGCTGTCTCCCCACCTATGGTCCTGACTCATTGACACTACAGAGTGGACGCCTGGGGCATGGGCCCTGTGCTGGGCTGAAGTCCTCCTGTTTCTGACTGCCCCCATGTGGCAGGGCATCCAAGAGCCCAGGGGTGGGGGTGGGGGGAACCGACCCACCACATCGTCAGCCTGTCTGGGTCTCCAGGGCTGTGTAGACTGAGCCCAGGATGCCCCAGGCACCACATCTAACCTGGGAGGACAGCGGACAGTGCTGGGATCCTTGGCTGGGATCCTTGGCGGTGTGTTGAAGCACACAGCCTTGTAGGTGCTTCCTCTGAAAGAGGAAGGCAGCAGAGAGAAGACAAAAAGAAGAGAATGAAAGCAAATTGCTCACTGTGCTTCTCTTTAGCAAACTAAATGCTTATTGAAATTAAGATAAGCTTGACAGAATTTTGTTAGCAGTGTTGGGGCCTATCTGAGAATATCTTGCCTTGAGAGACTTCCATTAGAACTGACTCCACAACTAATAATGTGGTCTCTGTCACTTAACTCAAAAGTCCCTCCTGGACCTGCACAGTGAAGCGTTAAGGAAATGAAATCCGTTTTTTTTTTTTTTTTAAACATATACAGCTAAGTTTGATTTGTTAAGAACATTTCTTCAACTGACAAGTCACAAGCCATGTCTGAGAGGCCCACTGGGAACTTTCAAAATTTGAGCAGCAGTTTCTAATCGCTGATGATCATTAGCATTTTAGTGAATAGATTTTTGATAAGAAAAATCTTTGCTCTGTGGGAAGAAAAAAAAAAAAACCCCTGACATTTGATCATGCAAACAGAGTAACAATTTTTAATTGGGTCTCCGGTCCTCCTTGGCATGGCAAACGTTGTGCAAGATCCAGATGTTTTCCATCTTATAGGATGTGACCCCCAGGCTGTGTCGAGCCGTTGGTGCTGGGTACTGTACCACTGGTTGGATCTCCAGGGCGAACAGTAATAACCACTATTTACTGAGCACTTACTATGTGCCTGATGTTGTGCTGTTTCTCATGCATCATCTCAATTAGTCTTCAAGTCAATCTGACAAAATAGCTATTATTATTATCATTCCCATTGTATGGATGAGAAAACTAAAGTCCAGAAAGGTCCACTAACCCAAAGTTACCCAGCTTCACAGTGGTGGAGACACTAACCCAGATCTGTGTGATTCCGGAGCCTCCATGCTTACCTACAAGCTGTACTGCCTCCCAGCTGCCATTCAAACCAGGACAGATAGAGTGGGCAGGGAATCACTCTGCCTCTGTCGCTGAGTGTGTGATGAGTTATGTGACCTCTCCCAGCCTCAATCTCCCAGTCCGTGGGTAATCTCCCTTCTCCTATGATATTCAGAAATTTGTAACCAGCTCTTGGGTTTTTCTCAATTTTCTACTCATCAGACTAAACACCTCTAAAATAGAAAGGAGGCTAGTCTAAATTAAAATGCCGAAATAGACTATTTTTAAAGAAAATCAGCGTCAGTTGGAGTATTGTCCCATGCACCAAGGGGTTGCAGGTTCTATTCCCGATTAGGGCAAATACTTAGGTTGTGAGTTCGATCCCCAGTCGGGGTGTGTACAGGAGGCAGCAGGTCGCTGTTTCTTTCTCACATCGATGTTTCTCTCACTCTCTCTCTCCCACTTTCTCTCTCTCTAAGATCAATAAACATATCTTCAAGGGTTAGGATTTTTTTAAAAAAATCTTTATATCACAAAGGTATTTTTCTCTGTTTTCTTGTTTTCACTTTTACCTTTAGGGCTATAATCTGTCTATCTTGAATATATTTTTGTGTACAGTCTGCCACAGGGTTGAGGTTCTCTGTTTTCATGTGGCTGTCCACAGGTTCCATGTGTCAAAGGAAGATTCCTTCCCTTTTCCTGCTTAATGGCTTTGGCATTTTTGTTAAAAATAAAGTGACAACATATGTGTGGACCTTTCTCTGGACCTTCTATTTTGTTCCATGGATTTATCTGTCTATCCTTTTACCAAAACCATACTCTTTTGATTTTTATAGCTTTATAGTAACTCTTAAAATCTGGTAGGTTAAGTCTTCTCATTTTATAATTCATTTTCAAGATTGTCTTGACTGTTATTGTTCCTTTACCTTCCCAAATAAATTTTAAAATCATCTGGATTGGGATTACAATGGATTTTTAGACCATTTTGGGGAAAATGACATTATAATAATATTGAGTCTTCCAATGCAGGATTTTTCAATTTAGTTTTTAATTTACCCAATTTATTTAGGTATATTTAATTCCTTTTGGCATTGTTTTAACATTTCGGCATAGAATTTCACATCTTTTGTTAAATTTATCTTAAGGGTCTGTTGTTCTTTAATGCTATTACAAATGGTATTTATTTTTAATACTACTTTCTAATCATTCACTTCTAATGTATAGAAATGCAATTGATTTTTATATTGATTTTATATACTGCGATGTTTTGAATTCATTCATTAGTTCTTGGTTATTCTAACATTCCTCAGGCTCTTTTATGCCATGTCATGTTATCTGCAGAGACGATTTTAGTTCTTCCTTTGCAGTTTGTATGCCTTTTACTTATTTTTCTTGTCTTTACATTTTTCTTCCTTTTTAAATTGATTCTAGAGAAGGGAAGGGAGGGAGAAAGAAAAGGAGAGAGATACCGATGTGAGAGTGAAACATCGATTGGTTGTCTCTCATATGCCCCCAACCAGGGACCAAATCCTCAATCCAGGCATGTGTCCTGGCTGGGAACTGAACCACTGACCCCTCAGTTTGCAGGACAATGCCCAACCCACCAAGCCAAACTTATTGTGCTAGGTAGACTTCTTCTCTTTAATATATTCCTAAAAACTCTTGATTTTGGTAAAAGTCAGGGTTTTTTGCCTTCATTACAAAGTACATATAATCAGTTGCAAAAATCCCTTTTACCCATAGGGTTGGTATTTTTCCAGACTTAAGAACAAACTCAGTAATTTGGCTTTATTTTTTCTCCTTGGCACAGATAATATTTAACCTGCATGATAGTTATTAGTGCTGTTTGTCAAGTACTTCTATTTCTCCTACCTTTTGGACACGGGGTAGCATTGCACTTCCTTGAGACCTCATGGTTGGGTGGGGCTGCGTGACTGGTTTCAGCCAATAAGTGAGTACTGAAATGATACGTGTCACTTCTGCACCAAGGCACTGAGCTACTACTAATGCGAACATCTCCAGAACTCTCTTTTCCTTCTAGCATATTAACCAATGATGTTTGAGTTGAAAGCTACCCCATCTGCCTGGATCTCAGAGCACCCTCTTCTGACCCACATATGGCTTGAGGGAGAAATAAAATTTTGTTTTAAGACACTGAGATTTGGGGATTGTTTGTTATAGCAGCATTACCTAGCCTATCCTGACTGATACAACTTGCACAAAGTTTTAAAAGAGAGATGGCTAAGCAAAATGATAGGGGTAAGAGAACATATGGTTTTCTTCTGTAGGTGAGACAGAGGACATATATCCCCTGAGAAACCAGCAGTGTGCCACAGCCCGGCATCTTATGCAGGTCTTGTATACAACCAGATTGCCACTGCCCAGCACATAATAGAAAAAAGTTTTTAAGTGCTTGCTCACATCCAATTAAGCCAGAGTTCTCCTTCTAGTTTGTGCTTTGCAAAGTAGAAACACAGCATTTCCCTTCACGTTTTCTTACTACCTTCTCCTTGCCTGCAAATGGGAATGACAAAAACAACTTGTCCTCGAGAATTGTTGGTAGAATTTGTGCTGATTACCAAATGCTTCACTAAATGTAAAATCCTAAGTGGCAATTTTCTCCATTGCTCCGCCAATTGTAATAAATAAATATTGTTTTTAAAGCAGGTTCCTGGCTTGCTTTCCTGTGGCCATCCCATCAAATACTCCAATCTGCTCGGGGTTATTGCCCACTCTGGATTTGCATGTGTGTGTGCAGCGCTTGTATAATGTGTTCAGCTGAGGAGTTGAGTAAGTCCGTCTTGTAACACTAAAACTTGAGAACAAGTCATACCCGATTGGGGAGGTGATGGGTCAGAACAACTCACTCACGACAACTGCACTCTGTGCTCCCCAAGGGTAGAGGGGCTTGTTTTGGTCATTTCTGTAGCCCTAGGGTGCCTGGATTAGGAAATGTTCTCTGTGGTTATGAAAAATTTTCAATTCTTGGCCTAGATTGGATTGAGGCCCTAGGTTCCTGGCTCATGTTATCACATGGGTAGAGTCTATGTACCTGCTGATGGTTAAATTCATGTTCACTGAGCACTTACTACTGACCACATGCTGGGAACTAGAAGAAATGTGAAGATTACTGACATGGTTCCTGGCCCCAGCAAGCTCTCGGTTAGTAAAGGGCTAAGGAAGACATTCAGTCATTCACTTATTCAGTCGTTGATTCTATTAATACTAATTCCACTAATACTGATTGATGTTCCATTTACCATTCTAGCTACAAAACAAAAGTCTCAGGTCTTATAGGAGCATATGTTCTAATAAGAGATACAGGCATTAATCAAATAATTATAGTAATAAAATTTTTATTACAAACTATGATGTGCACTGAAAAAGAGTCTAGTGTGATGTGAGCATAAGAAAACAAGGACACATTTTGTCGGGGTGACTCAGCTAAGGCAGCCTTCTTTGAGCAAGTGACCTTCAAGTTGAGACTTAAAGGGTGAATTAAGAGTTACCCAGTCTGGACAGGGGTAGGGTGGGCAGGGGAGAGTTAGGGAAAAGAAACAATACATTTAATCCAAGACAAACTACCGGATGGCCACAGAAGAGGGCAAACAACATGCTGGAGGAGGTCCCAGGACAAGTTTCATTATTTCTAGGGGATGAGAAAGGCTTTCTGTAAGGGGTGGTGCTTGGGCTGGGCCTAGAAGGTCAGGAAAGACTTTCCAGAGGAAAGAGGAGAAACAGAATAAGCAAATATCCAGAGGGAGGAAGTAGTAGAGGATGAGGAGGCTAGGGCAGACTATGAAGAGTCTTGAATGCCAGGCTAAGGAGTCTGGACTTCTCCTACCAGTGAAGGAGAGTCACTGAAGTTTCGGGAACTCCTCGGTAATGTGATCAGAGCACTTGAGTGAGAGAGTCTCCTTCGTACACCCCAGGAGACACCTTGTATGTAATTCAAAAGGATCTTAGAACCTCTGGCATCCCTAAGCCCAGAGAAGGGTTTCAGTGGTCAGCTCTTCTCTCCGTACAAAGAGAAGCTCCAAGGTTTTGAGGAGACAGTGCAGGACAGGCAGGAGGGTGAGGGGCACAGGGTCCCACAGCTGGGACCTTCTTCCCTAGTGTCAAGAGAATGTACGTGTGAGCACAGTACGCCAAGTGGTCCAGAGTAGAGAGCTGTGTGTGTACCAACTGTTATGTGAAAGAGACTGGCATGATAAAGGTCCTTGTATTAGTTTTAGATTTCCTTAAGGTGCAGGGAAAAGAATCTCAACTCAATCTAAAATAAAGATTAAAGAGAATTAATTGAGCCATGGGACTGGCTACCTCCAGGGCAGGGCTGAATTCAGGGCTTAAACCAAGACATTAGAATTCATTTCTCCATCTCTTGAGTTTGCTTCCTTCTGTATATTGACCACATTGCAGTTGGACTGCCTCTGAGCTGATGAAGAGCTGTTGAAAGTTCTAGCTTTACATTGCAGTAGAAAAAGGAAGTATCTATGCCAGTGTATAAATCCCAGGGAAGCACTCTGATTGGCCCTGATGTTTCACATGCCCATCTCTCGGACCAATCACTGTTGCCAAAAAGAAGAGGTGCTACTGTTTCTCAGGCCTGTCCTGAGACTGACTGGCAGCCCCAGACAAGTTGCACATAGCCTAGAACAACAGAGCTCCAAAGGAAGAAAAGCTTAGCTAACAAAACCCACCACGGTCCTTTTCTCAGGCTGTCTACTGTAGGCAAATGATCCACAAAGAGTATTTGTATTCATCCTAGTAATCGGGGGGGGGGTGCTGGGTCATTTAAGGATTGAGTAATAATAATATATAATTTTTAAAGGATTTTATTTATTTATTTTTAGAGAGGGGAAGGGAGGGAGAAAGAAAGGGAGAGAAACATCAATATGTGGTTGCTTCTCACACACCCTGTACTGGGGACTTGGCCTACAACCCAGGCACGTGCTCTGACTGGGAATCGAACCAGTAACCCTTTGGTTCACAGGCTGGCACTCAATCCACTGAACCACACCAGCCAGAGCTAATATATAATTTTTAATGAGCTTTTGAAGACAGACGTGGTCAATAATTTCCATATGACAAGATTAATTAAAGCTGTGGAGTTCTGCTTTACAGTAGGGGTCTTATTGCTCCTCCAAGGGCTTTTGATGCAGAAGGGTCAGTGGCTATGTTATTTTGCAGAAAGAGCCTTGGAGGGTGGTCAGGTGACCTGGGCCCTGGCTCTGGGCCTGCTCTCAGCTCACTCTGTGATCTTAGATAAGTGCTTTCCTCTCTCTGGACTTCAGCTTCCCCATCTTTACAATGAGAGGGATGATGTCTGCTGGGCTGAAAGGCTGTGAGTGGTATCTGGTGACCAGTAGATGTGGGATTACACCCAAGCCAGAAGACAGAGGCAGCCGATGCCCTTGGCTGGGACGAGACCACATGGAGGCAACTTTGGAGAAGGAGCTAAGTTCATTTGTAGATGTGGAGCCCAAGCAATTTGGGGGGAGCCATCTGGAGCTTTCGGGGGTAGTAATGGAGGTGGGAGGTTCAGACCCATGGCTCAGATTCATGCCAGCCCCTGGAGGCCTCCTGCCCCGGGGCCTCTGAGAGAAGGAAGCAGCCCACCTCCAACGGGAGCCACCATTTCTGGTCTGGCACTCTGCTTGGAACAGGGATTTCACTGCTGTTCTTTTGGGAGAGCTCTTGTTCACTGGTTCTTGAAGGTCCCTGACTCTTTTGGAACCGGGAGATGCCCCTGCCGTTTCTCTTTCTCCATGGAAGCTTGGGGCGCTTGGAAGGTGTGTGGATGTTGGGAAGAAGGTGGAGGGGGAGGCCAGGCAGGTGCACAGGTGTGCAGGGGGCAGAACTTGCACTAACACCATGTGTGAGTGTGTGTTCCTGTTTCCCTAAACATTCCTGGTGGAACATTTCTCGTCAGCAAGGGACCACACAAGAGGATATTAGCACAAACCTCATGGAGACTAGCTCCTTGGGCCTGAATTAAAAGAAACTTAGGGTCAAGGCCATTTTAAAAGGCTTAGTATCTGCTAGGAGGAGAAATGGGTGGATCAGATGGTTGTACAAATGAATTTAAATAAAAAGAAAAAGGGACACAAAATTATTATGCAAGCAAACATGATTATATTTGTGAAATAGAAGGTGTAATGTGTGCTGAAGAAGAGGAGAGTGTCCTTCCAGGCCTCCCCTCTTTCCTTTAGGTGATGGGGGCAGAAGGACAGGGGCTGGCTCCCCTAGACTGGCTTCTCCATCCTTGGTCCTAGAGGTCCTGCCCAGCGGGACTGCAGGGAGGACTGCAGGGAGGTTGGGGGGCGGGTAGGGTTGGGAAGGCAGGGATCGTGAGCCTGCTCAGCGCCGGCTCTGGCAGGCAGCGGGCCCCTCTCTGGCCTTGGCAGCCCCCTCTGGAAAATGGGGCGAGGCGCCCGCGGGGCCTGCAGCCAGGGGGCCGCGCTGCTGACGGCACGAGGCAGGGGATGCGCGAGCCGGCTGGAAGCTGGTAATTAATAAATGAACCGCCCTGGGACTGCTGCCGAGCCGCCTCAGATGACATATCTGTCGCGGGCTCGGCAAACCATTAAATGACCATTTTCTGACAGAACGACTTCTCCCGCTGCCTCCGCCGAGCCGCCGTGACTTTCGGGGGCACATTTCCTCCCCGCGCGCTCGGCTCGCCCCCGCGCCCCTCCCCGCCCCCGCCCGCAGCTCTGCCGCCCCGCCGCGCGGCGGTCCCGGGCCCTCCTCCAGTCCCCGCGCCTCCCCACCTCTGCCTAGGAGCGAGTCTGCTTCCGCCCTCCCTTCTCGCTCCGTCTCTGCGTGTCTCTGTCCCTCTCGCTGTCCCCTCCCACCCTGCCATCTCCCCTCTTGGTGACCACCTCTCTTTTCCCGTCTCTGGTCCCCCAAGCTCTCCCTCCTAACCCCGGTCCCTGGCCCACTCCACCCGCCCCTCTCTCCGTTCCTCCCGTCTGAGTAAGGTAACAACCCTCCCCCCCCTTGTCTGGCTCATTCCCCCCTCCCCGCATCCCCCCTCCCCGGCTGCCTGACGGCTCCAGTTCATTTCTGCCTGTTTAATTGGGCCCCGGATGAGTTTGGTCGACAGGGCCATTCATCATGTGGCCGCGGCTGGCGGCGGAGCCCGGGGGAGCGGGGCTGACAGCTCCGCCAGGCTGGGATGCGGCCTGCGTCGGGAAGTTCACATATTTGGGCATTAGTGCAGCTATTAGTTTAACAAGCTTCGTTTATCCTTGTCACTACCACTTCAGCTTCCCATGTAATCATTTGAAATGTAGATTACAGCCAGACAAATGGGACAGCACCAGACTCGCAGGGTGGAGGGAGTGACACGCGGCTCGTTAGGGCCGCCTTCCCAGCCCCATCCCTTCCCAGGAAAGGCTTTGATTAGCTTAATATTCCAATGATTTCGGTGGGAAGCACCTGTCACCTGGGCTGAGCCCCTGGTGCTGGGTGGAGCTGCCCAAGGTGCACCCAGGCGAGGGTCCAGGCCCTGCCAGGGTGGGGCCCCTCTGGTCCAAAGACCACCCAGCCCTTCGAGGAGACATGTAGGTGACCAGGGCCTCGGCCTGCTGGGGAAGCCCCTGCCAAAGGAGCCTGCCCGCACCCTCACCCCCACCCCCCTACTCCCATGAGGCAGCACCCAGGCCCTGGCTGCTCCCTCCTGCTCTGACTGCAGCAGCCAGGACCCTGTGTCCCTGTCTCCCTGTGCACCCTGAGCAAGGTCTGGCCTTCTCGGGGCCACCTGTCCCCATCTGGAAAGTGGGGGGTTTCAAATTAGATCATGTGAACCCACTTTGCTCCATTCCCCTGGCAAGGTCCCTCTCACCTTGTTTCCCAGCTTGGGGTTGTCACCCAGCTTCCAATCATTTTTTCCCTTTACCTGGTAGGCGGAGGACCAGTTTCAAAATGCACACTTGGCTGTGTCTACGGCCCCACGTGGCCCTCAGAATGAAGTTAGGGCTCTGGGGACAGGTAGGGGAAGGGCAGGGCAGCAGATCGACTACAGCTCACCCTCTGCTTTACCTTTTGGCTGCCTGCGCCTCCTTGTTCATGCTCTTTAGCTCCTCGCACCCTGGCCTTTGTCGAATGCCCAGCTGCCTCTCCCTCTGGGGTTGTCTGCATGCTGTTTTCTCAGCCAGGAACAGCACTCTCCCTGTGTCCCTCTTCCAGCTCCTTCCCTCAGGCGTCAATCTCATCCTTCTGATCCTCCATCCAGTTTAGATGTTCCTTGCTCCAGGAAATCTTCCCTCCCCAGCCCTTCTGCCCCACCTGAGCCCCCCTACAAAGGCACTAACAGGCTTGAAAGGTTTGTTTGTTTGTTTGTTTGTTTGTGACCCCCGCTGGACTGCAGCCTCCACGAGGGCAGGGTCTGCCTAGCACAGAACCTGGGAACTTCCCAACCAATGTTTGCTGAGTGAGGAGATGGGGGGCAAACAATGAGGTACCCAACAAGCCTTGGATGGAGAGGCCACCACGCACCAATGCTCCTCACATAACTACTGCATTATGCCAAGGCTCCTTCTCCCTGGTTCCTTCTCCCCATCCTGCTGACTCGACCTGACCCCCACCGGCCTCCCTGCCCCAACACACACAGCTCCAGAGGAGTCCCAGTCCAGTGCTCTGAAACAGGAAGTCCCCTCTGAAACAGTCAGGGCCCCTGGCGGAAAATGGTTGGCCACTCATGATGAGACTGTTTGAGGAGGGGTGAGCAGCGCTAGAAGATGTGCACAGGATGGGGAGGTGTCGGTAGGGATCCCTTACACCCCTGGGCTGAGGGGCAAAGGGGAGGGAATGAGGCTGCGAGTCTGGAGAAAGAGCAGGAGCCATGGAGGAGGGACTGCAGGATGATGGACCCCCTGGAAGGCAGCCCCTATAGAACTGGGGTGGGGCAAGGAGGGGTGGGAGTGGGGGGTGGGTGAGGAATCCTTAGGCCTCTCACTCTCCTCTCCCTCCTGTCTCCAGCTGGTGTCCCCAGAGGCTAGGGGCCTGGGTGATGAGGTCCACAAAGATCAACCTCCTGAGATAAGCAGCAGGGCGGAGGAAAGGGATGGTCTGGTGGCTGTAGGGGACAAGCGGAGAATACCCCCACATACCTGCCCCCCCAACTTTGCCTCAGTCGTCACCCCTCTGCATGGGGCCAGGACCACCCCAGAGAACATATCCCAAGGCCAAGTGGCTTTCCCCTGGAGAGGAGTCCACAGGGCATGTGCACGTCGGATCAGTCAGCAGTTGCTTTGTATTATACATCATCCTTTCCCTGTCACATCTCCCGCTCAGCCCAGCTGGGCCCTGGCCCTCCTAAACTCCATTCCTTTTTCCCCCTCTCCCCCTGCTGAGGAGCTTGTCTGCGGTTTTCTTCCTGACACCTTCTGAATAATGACACCAGACCTTGAAGCCAACGAGTCGTGAATCAAAGTGGCTTCTCGATATCATAAAAGAGATGTTCTAAACCCCAAACATAAAGATCGTTTTATCTTTATTAATAGTTTAATGCATCTGAGAAAGCTATTTGACATTTTTTACACCTCCAACTCTTTCCTTCATGCATTGCTGGTCAGATTACACCAGGGTTCAGCCACTTAAATCCACTTAATAACTGACTAAATTCTACACTGAATTTACATTGAGCTACCAGCTGATTCTAGGATACAGATGAATTTTCCAGTGTGTGTGGGGGGACTCTCACCAATGGCCTGACTCCAAAGTTGTAAATCTGTTTTGATAATGAAAAAGAAATTAGTAAATGTATTGGGATTGATGCCATGTTTGACGGAGCAGCGCCAAGTGAAGGAATGTAACTTGATTAATAAGTGGGAGTATTTTCCTCACATATTTCATTAAAGTACCACACCTGCAAACACACATGTGAAACGAATTGGAAACACATGGAAAGCAATGCAACTCCTCCTGACTGCAGGCGAGCCCAGCGCGTATCAGTGCAGGACATTGGCAGGAGAGAGGCTGGTTATTCGTGACCTCTGAATGGGAGTAACATCTAATGGGTGAATTGTATCTATTGCAGATACACACACACCACCGCCACATCACAAAAATATAGCCAAACACCTCTGCCTACATTTAACATCTACATTTACACTGGAGCCCAGCATACCACACACACACATGCACAGAACCCCACATTCCGGGAATATTCGTGCAAAAATTCTCTCAACAACAGACACACATGCATAGGTCCATAAATTGCAATACTCCCAAGCTGGGCTTTGTGGAGAAAGGGGAGAACCCGTTCCCTGCCTCTCCCTAACTTCCCAGAAAGAAAAAAAATAATGTAGCTGTCAGGAATGTGATAGGACTGCTGAAGACATATGGAAAAAACTCAAACAAACTATGGAAGTTGTGCAACATAAATCCCATTTCTATTTGTTCCGCGACAGTGTGTAAACCACACATTTTTCATCAAGATAGAAAATTAAAACCCTCCCCAGGTTTAGAATTGCTGGGGAAGTTGAATGGCAACCCTAGCGTCCTGGCAGAGGAAGCGGCTGTTGGCTGGCCTGCGACCAAAGGCTGCCGCTGGGCTTCCCTTCCTCTACGTTTTGGAGCCGGTATCACTGTCTGTACACTGCGACTGTGATTAGCCAAATATTCCGTAGGCACGTTCTTCACTTAGAATATTCCTTAGTTAAGCATAAGTTGAACTTCCGAGGAGTCCTCAAGCAGCCCTAATTGCCACAAAACTCCTGGGGCTGTGTCCTCTACCCTCCAATCCATAAGCGGCGGTTTTGCCCGACGAAGCTCATCTGATCCATCTCAAACCCCCGAGTGCAGTCCGGGAGTTTGTGCAGCACTTCAGCTCTGAGTGGCTTAACTTCTTCCTCGGGAGGACTTCTCCCCACTAACTCTCAAATATTAACTAAACCCAGCTCATTCCGGCCCCTAGAGAATTAGATGATGTTATACTATATTCCATTCACAGAAGTGTCTGTTATCCTATATCTATTCCCCCCAAGCCAGTTTCTTCCTCACAAGGAAATGTCTCAAGATTTCTGAAAAGCTCAGTGTTTTTGGCGGGTTTGCTGTGGAACATGCCCAAAGCCGTTTGAAGACTAAATAATAACATCTTTTGGTTCATTGTCATCCAAACATAATTCTTCAAAAAGGCCTCCTAGGCCAGGCAGGCAGCTTCTCTTTGCCTCCCTCCTCCCTCCCCGTGGTTTGTCCTCATGGACCCCCAAGCCACCGTTTTTGATGGCTCCCCCCACCCCACCCGACACCTTCTGTTGACAGGCAGTCTATTGCCAGGGGCGGCCTGACACTTTTTTGACGTGGGGGTAATTTCCAATGGCAGGTGCCTCACTGTGGCCAGAGCTCTGCAATTTCACTCTCCACTTTCTTCCCAGCATTTGGGTGGATGCCAGTGTTGGTATAGATCCAGCTGACTGGTCAGGCAGGATCAAGTGCCTGGGGCTTGCGAGGGTCTTTTTTTTTTTTTTTAGAATAAATATCACCACAGGGAAGGCCAGACCCAAGGAGATCTCAGTGTCTTCGATCTCTAGTCTCTGACCCCCAGTCCTCATGGTCAGTGTTTGGTCTCCTGCCTTTGATTCATTTAGAACCACAGACTCACCGAGCTTTTGCGAGGGAAGGACTGGAGAGCGCGTGGTCAACCTTATGTCCCCTTCCCCATTGTACAGGTGGAGAGGCAGAGCCCCAGGTGAAGATCTTCTGACACGGGAGTGAGAGGAATCAGGCAGGAAGATGACATTCTCTGTACCTGGGGGTAGGGGTGGGGGTCTCAGCTGGTGCCTCTTTTGAGTTTCTGAAGCAGAAACTCTGGGTCCTCTGCCATCTTCACACAAATCTGTGCCCCATCCCCCACCTCCTTTCACCTGAATCCAACAAGCGTTTATTCAGCAACAATCCATTGAATAAATAGCAGAACGAGTCTCTGCTCTGAACCAGGTGGTGTGGCAGGGGTGTCGCTTGTGATCCGATATCCGCTCTCTCCTCTTCCCATGGCAGCAGAATCTGTAGCTGGACCAATGGGGCCACTTAACAGAGAGGTCACTCACTTTCCTCAGTCTCCCTGCAGGTCGACATGGCCATGTGCTTCAGTTCTGGGTATCAGCAGAGCCGTCGAGGGCCAGCTTCCTGGAACCTTACTCGAGAGACAGCTGGCTGTCTCTCCTTTGTCTCCTCTAAACCTGCTGCTCGAAATCCTGCTGCTGCCATCTGAGACCTCGAGGCTGAGGCACATGGCCTCTGGAGGGCCAGGGACAACCAACAGTCAGGGCCCTGTGGGCCTCTGGCAGCTGAGATGCCCTATCGACCCTGGCTCCCCGACCTCCAGACTCCACGCTCGGGGGGAAGGGTGGTCCTCTCTCTAGTTTAAGCTGTTGTCATTCTGGATTTTTTTTCAGTCATTCATACTTGATCTATTTTGTTATAGGCAGTAAAATAGATACTTGACAAGGGTTTGAAAAAAATTCCTATCTTTCCAGTTTTGCCAAAAGAAAAAAAAAAACCCTCTGGATGTCCTCAAAAGAAATTTTATTAAGAAACTAGGTTCTCTGGCTGAAAATAATTTAAATAAAGAGAAATGTGTACACTCAATCTCTATATTTACATAGATGTTTATCTAATATATGCATAAATTATCTTTGGAAGAATAAGGAGAGACAAGTCCTGGGAAAGAGAACTGGGAGCTTTGGGTCAGGGCAGGAATGAGACTCACTGTCCACTTTTTTGTTCTGTTTGAATTTTGTCACATGTGTACGTGTTATCTTTTTTAATGTAAAAATTTTTAATGAATGAAAACCTATTTTACACCTTCGAGGCTCCCAGTCCCGTCACTATTGTGTGAGCCTTTTCCATGCCACCAAGTGGGCATCCAGTTCCACCTGGGGCATCTCAGCAACGAGAGGCCCGACTCCTCCCCACAGCTTAACCTCTCTGCGGGAACAGGGGAGAACGACAGGCCTCTCTATACCAGTCTCTTCATCTGGGGAAAACATAGACGCTCCTCACAGGGCTGCGGTGGCTGCACCTGGCGAGTTGGGACACCCTAACTGCTCTGCAAAGGTGCTGATTACTGGTTTCACATCCCTGGGCTGCCTGTCCTTCCTGCCTGTCCCCACAGCCCCTCCTAGAGGCTGCTTGCTGACTTGCTCGATCATACAGTAAGTCCTCACTTAATGTGTCATTGATAGGTTGCGTGACTTGAAGTGAAATGACGTTATTGGGAAAGCAGTTGTACCATAAGCAAGAGTCAAGTTCCCCTGGCATCCCATTGATGTGATTCTGAAATGAAGCTATTCAAGGACCTTCTATGTAACTGTCGTCCTGCCAGGCATGTCTCCTGCCAGCAGATGGGACACAGCCTGGGGGCAGGGACTATGCTCAAGGCGCCTTGCGCCCCCAGCCCCCCCCCCAGATTCCAGCATGAAGCCCAGATCCCGGGCCACTGACTGGCTGAAGAAAGGAGAAAACAACTGGCAATGAATTTGAAAATGCAGATCCTGACAGTGCCCAGCTGACTGATGATTTTTATTGGTATTCTCATTTCTTCTGCTTTCAACTTTCAGCTGCATCAAGGAGTGCCAAGGTGAGGCATGGAGAAGGGCCCTGGGAACTCTGTCTGCTGGCATTGCCCAATGAGTGCTTCTCTTACGAGGGGGAAGATGATCCCTTTGGCCTCTCCACCAGGATCGCACTGCCTGCTGCTGGGCCAGGAGCTGAACGCACAGCGGGAGGCAGTGACACTCAGGGACGGCGCTCTGGGCTTGCACAGCCTGGCTGCACCTCCTGGTGCCCCTGTTCATCAGCTGTGTGAGCTGGGGCAAGATATCAGAGCTCTCTGGGCTTAGTTTCCTCCTCCATAAACGTGAGGAGGATAGAAATTGTGCTTATCTCACTGGGTTAGTGTAAGGATTAAATGAGATAATGCGTTTGAAATCAATTTATTAAGGAGTCACAACTCGTGGAGGTACAAACACGACCTGGTGTCCTTTTCCCAAAGCTCCTTCCAGTTATGCTGCGTATTTCCCACCCCTCTTCCCCTTCTTTATTGACATCTTGGTTATATCTAGAACTTTCTAATGAATTCCAGTTACAGGAATGCCCATATTTAACAGCTGTGTGAGAGGAAAACAGACCTCTATTGCATTAAGGGGCTGAAGTCGCAGGTGATGTGCATTACATCGGCGGGCACCGCTCTCACCAGTTCACAGTTTCCCACGTAAACAAGACCAGTCTGCACCCACATCGTGCATGCTTTAAGAACTTCTAGGACTTTCAGGAGTTTATCCGCCATGCTCTATAAAGTGTGCACAATGTTTTAATTCCACTTTACAGAAAGGTTTCCTTTCCAATTCCTCTTCAGGGGCCTTCCCTATTAAAAAGGCCCACTTAGAGAAACTACTACTTAGCATTTTTGGAACTTGTTATCCTATTCAGCAAAGTCAAAGTCAGGAGGCTTTGAACTCGGACAATTACTGCTCTTGATTAACAACAGGAACTGATGAGCCGGCCTTTCCAGTGCGCTAAGCAAACTCAGCCAAGCAGAAAATATCACTGAAGGGGAAACAACGGGAAGTGATTTTCTTGGTTACATTACGAGCCGTCGCGATATTTACACATGTTTGTGGATAATGGGGGAACCTCTGCTGCTGGCGTGCCCTCCCAGATGACACGGTTGGGCTGGAAACGCCATGTTTCCTGCTTGACCTGGGCTGGAAACGTCATTCTGTGATTGCAGGAAGCCAGCCTAGCGGAAAAAACACAGGCCCTGGGTGCAGCAGCGCTGCTCTGACCCGGGGGAGTCCCTGCCCCGCCAGGGGTCCCCGGGGATGCACCAGGCCTAGGGACACCTGGGCAGCTTTGGCTACACGCTGTCAGACACGGTGGAGCGGCAATGCAGGGGAGTGCCCAGCTCCTCACATCCTCGCCAGAACAGGGTATTTTCAAAAAAGATCTTTGTAAAGTTGAGTGCTGGTGTTTTAAATCTTGAAAAGAGATAATTAAGTTAAAATGAGATCATTAGGTTGAGCCCTGATCCAATATGATGGTAAGAGGAGACTAGACAGGTACAGAGGGAAATTCGTGTGGACACACGGGGAGAAGAAGGCCATTTGTAAGCCAAGCAGAGAGGCCTCAGAAGGAACCAATTTGGCCGACACCTTGATCTTGCACATCTGGTTTTTGGAATTGTGAGAAAATCAGTTTCTGTTGTTGAGGCCACCTGTTCTGCGGACATTGTTAGGGCAGCCCCAGCAAATGCAGGAGGGCTCTCAGGTAAAGGCCCCCCAAGCTGGTCTGAAGTGGGGCCTGAAAAGGCTCCCGTCACAGCCTGCGGGTGGGGCAAGTCAAGATGATAGCATTAACTTTTTAAATTATTTTAAATTGTGTATAATGCATGTTCATTAAAGAAGAATCAGGACATACAGATCAGCCAAAGAAATGAGATCGTCTGGGGCGCAAATGTCCCCAGTGGTCCACACTCACAGTGGCTGTGTGCTCTGCAGTGGGGCCGCCTCTTGCTTTGCTCGCTGTGATGGCCACCTCCTCCTCCCTGGGGTGTACAGACCACCCGCCTCTCCCAGAAACAGCTGTTGTGGCATGTGTCTCCTCACCCCATCCCTGAGCAGCTAACCAGGAGGTCCAGAAGCTGCTTGCTCTGTGGGGCTAGACATCCATTACTCCCACCTGCTCTGCAGCCTCCAGGAAGGATCTACAGCTTCTGCTTGCACTTGCCACTGCCCTCTCCTCCTCGAGCAACAACCCATGCCCTAGGCAATGACTTGAGCCCCAGCCAGCCCTCATCTTTGACCCAGAGCCCAGGTTAACCCTTACCTTTAATCCAGCAGCACCCGAAGAGCCTTACAAGGTGGGCTTAAGGAAAAGGCCAGTGTCTGATTACCTCAGTGGTAAACAGTCTACTGTCTCCTGACACAACCCTTTCCTCACCTCCAGAGCTTTGTGCACACTGTTCCCTCTGCCTGGAATGCCTTTCCCTCCTACTTTCTCTAAAATTTTCTGATAGAATCCTGACCATTCTTCATAGCTCAGTTCAAAAGCCACCTCTTCCAGGAAGCCTACCGGAATCATTCCTCCCCCAAGACAGAATCCCCTCTGAGAGCCCACACCTCTCTTTCTGCCCCATGGTAGGTGGCACTGGTCACAGATTGCCTAGAATTAAAATATGCATTTCCTGTGCCCCAGATGTAGGCTCCTTGTAGGTTCATTTCTGCATTCCAGCCTTGTCTTGGTCTGTTTGGGCTGCTGTAACAAAAGTACCATAAACTGGGAGGCTTAAACATAAATTTAAGCCTCTCACAGTTCTGGAGGTTGAAAAGTCCAAGATCGAGTCACCCATAAATTCAGTGTCTGGAGAGATCCTGTCTCCTATTTCTTCACCTGGTGGAAGGCGTGAGGGAGCTCTCCAAGTCTCTGTTATCAGGGCACTAATCCCACTCATGAGGGCTCCACCCTCATGGCCTAAGCACCTCCCAAGGCTCCACCTGCAAATATCATCATGTTGGGGATTCAGTTTCAATATATGAATCCTGGGGGTCATAACCATCCAGTCTGTAGCAACCTTCCTCCTGCACCTGGCACTGAGCTTAGCTCAGAGGAGGGTCTGACTTCAGTGCGACTTTTGGATGTAAAATTTTGACTTCCTTACATCAGGGTAAGTATCCCGGCAAAACTCACATTGTCATTTGAGGGAACTTTCACACAATGCATAACACTGGTTCCTCACATCACCTTCTAAGTGTCTGTTATGTGGTTCATGCCCACCGCCCAGATGAAGGAGACAAAGCTCCTAGAAGTCGATTGCTTATATCAGCAAACTGACAGGCAAGAGCTGGAGCTGAGACTCCCAGCCAAGGCTTTTAGGAGACTTTATCCCTCTGCCTTTTCCACAGCCCTGGTTCAGTCTCACCCCTCATGGGTCACCTCTGTACCCATCACCTGGCATGGGCCTGACCCCAGCAGGAGTTTGAGGAAGGAGTGGGCCTGAAGCCACAGCCTCCGTGGCAGACCTCAGGCTTCCCTCCCCCACTTTCTGTGATGGTCACTGAGGGCAGAGGTGCTGCTGGAGGCTGCCTGTCCTGTTCAAGGGTGGCATCTCCACCCTCTCCTGGGGGACTTGCCCGTGGCCTCCAATCTGCTGTCACAAGGAGGCTGCACACGCCTGGCTTCCTGGTGCCCCACATCCGAGGAGAGCAGGCATGAAGCCTCTGTCCCAGGAGACCCAGGGACAAGAGCTGTAACATCAGGGGTGGAGGCACCTGCTCTGTCTCACCAGTTCCCAAGAGCTGCTGCTTCTCTTTGAAGCTTGTGCCTCTAAGACATGAGCACTGGGAAGAAAGAAGCTGGGCCAGGGCTCCGCTGCAGCAGCATCTCTCTCTCTCTCCCTCAGGAATCACCTTCGTCGCCATCCATTGCCAAAATGAATGGAGGCCATGCAGCCAGCTTTATTAAATATGAATGAGTCGCAGCCCACGGCCCCCACATGGTCACTTGCCTACTCCATCTCTGGCAATTACGGCGTCGCACACACTGTGCCAAGGGGCTCAGCGGTCCCAGCCTGCCCTTACAGACTGACACTGCCCAGCAGGGGCAGGCCTCGGGTCTGCAGCTGCCCTGGCCTTGCTGGAAAGACACCACTGGGCTTCCATGCAGCCAAAAGGCTCAGCTCGGAAGGCACAGGGACAGAGTACCTCCCACAGAAGGACTGTGGATTGTTGAGCTCCAAGCTCTGGCCAGAAAGGGCCTGCAGCTTTGGAGCCCAAAGAAAAGGCTCCTGAGCTCTGTCTGCATATGTGAGAGACATGTGGGAACATCCGGTTTTAAGATCCGGCCTAGGTCAGGGTTAAAAGCATGTGTGCGTACCCACACTATCAACGAGTGCAGATTTGATGTGTGTTAACTTAAACCTCACGAGAAGCCCCTTGATCGTAAGCTTCACATTAGCAGGGTCCTTGTTAGCCCCATTCACTGCTGTGCCCTCAGTGTTGGGGCCAAAGTAGATGCCCAAGCATTATTTGTTGAATGGATGAATGAGGTGGATATTACTGACCATTTTAGAGCTAATGAAGTTAAGGTTATAGAACTCAACCAAGGTTCCCCAGCCAGCGAGTCTCATCGGAGCCAGGAGCCAAATCCAGGGTTGGGGTTCAACCATCGCTCCATTTGGCCAAGCCGGCTGGTAGCTTGCCTGGAGCTTCTCCAGGTAAGACTCTGTCTCTCCTGCCCCTGCGCAGGCCACAGTCCACCACTCTAGTTGCTCAGATTTGTTTTGACCCCAGTTTTACCAGAAGAGCCAATAAAATTCCCCACAACTCCCTGTGGCTTTGTCAAAGTTGCCGGGGACCATCCACGAGGTGGTGATAAAGCAAACGAGCTCAAACTCTTATTCTGAACTTAAAAAATTACTTTTATTTTAGGAACCAATAAAATTATGGCAAATATTTACAAATAATTATCTCACCTTAAGGTCACATAAAATCAATTTTTCACAAAGAACAGTCACTCATGAACAGACATACAGATATTGAAACTACCCAATCTTATTGCAAGTTTTTCGAACTAATCTAAAATAAAAGTCTTGTGGTTAACCATTTAACTTAGAATAAAACCACAATGTCCAGGTTTGACCAGAAAAGAAAACGTTAAAAAAATTAAACCAAAACCCTACCCATTTTCTCCCAAATCCCACCCCCAGCCCCTGCCCTCCTCCCAACAAAAGAAAAGTATGTCCAACATCTTTGGCAAATTGGCACTGCTGTCGTTACATTCAAATATTATTACACACAAAAGCAACACACACCACTAAGAAAAAAACATCAATTTTTCTGTTGTTTTCTACTAGAAAAAAAAATACAAAACACATTTTTAAGAAGCATTTTGTTTTTAATCCGCTGGAGACAGATTATCTCCCTTTCAAAGGCAATTTAATTGTGGGGTTTTTTTGTTGTTCTTGTTTTTTCGTACTTTTTTTTTTTTTTACAAGTAAGCTTCTACACAGGCATCACAAACTTTGGTGGATACAGTAGGTACATATTTCTTTGATGTCTCCTGGCAAAGAGTTCCACGGCAACGTAATCTGCATTTCTATAAATACTCAATGTCCAAAGGCCACTAGAGGGTGAAACACCAGGGCAGCATCTTCCAGTAAGAGTCAGGGCGGAACCCTGATCGGATTTCTACCCTCCGCCCGAACTTGGAGGCCCAGCAGCTGGGGCCAAGAAGCGGGGCCCTCAGTATCCACTACCCCACCCTGTGCTGGCGGTTCGGGGTCAGGGGTCGGGCCTGCCTCTTCCTGAGCCCCAGGATGGGCTGCTGCCAGGTCTGCTCACTTTCTCTAACCAAAGGCAGAGGGCAGCAGGCAAGAACTGGCAGGAGGAGACTCAGCGCTTTCTCTGAGTTCCAAGTACATCTGAGATGTCGGGGTGTGTGCATGTGCGCATGCGCATACGCTCTTGTGCACGGACGGAGGGGAAGGCCAGAGCGGGAGGCTTAGAGCTTTGCAGGGGGTTTCAAATACACTCAGGACTTATTTATTTTAATTTTAGTTTTATGGCAATTAATTGGCTATTGATTGGTTGGACTGTTCAACTCTCCATTTCCTCGAGTACAATAAAATAGTTTCATTAAAATGTATTCAGGCTTGAAAATAAGGGAGCCATTAAATGGTTTCCTTTCTGTTCCACTCCGAGGGAAATGCGCCGTGTGTAAATCAAAAATCCATCATCCCAAATCACTTGTTCTTAATGGTGCTTTTGGAGACAATGAGGGACATGGCGACAAGCGTTGTGATTTCGGAAATAAGGGCGTCCCAGCATCCCCAGTCGTGGGACAGAGTGATTGGGTTTGGGGAGACTGCAACGTGGCCTCCTGTAGCCAGGCCACAGGGTCAGGGAGGGGCACACAACTCCCCTGCCGTTCCCCATGCTTCCCTGCTTGGGCCTTGGTCAGAGCTGCCCCAAGTCGAAGGGCAAATTCCTGCCCTCCCTCTCCTGCCCACAGGCTGAACACACTACCGGAGACCCACTCCATTGTAGAATGCATGGAGATCCCCTCAGTAGCAGATAAATAGCTGCATTTTCTCCTTGAGCCTCCTAGGAGTCTAAGATGTGAGAAGAAGAAAACCCAGACTCGCTGAATGGTGGTGATTCTAACCCCCAACTTGAGATGGCCCCCTTGGGAGCACATGGCCTGAAACTCTAGAACCCTGCAGTCCCCTTTGATGCTGGGGGGTCGGGGAGCAGGACCCCAATGCTGAGAAGTTACATCAGATGAAAGGAAGACTGGTGCCTGCCTGCTCTCAGCAAGCAGCCATGTCAGAGAAGCATCGCCCCCTCGGCAGGGCAGCAGGCAAGCGACTTGCTTCCAGTCCTCTGCTGCGCCCCAGGGACCTGGCCGCCACTCTGGAGGCAGGAGCTGACAGTGGGGAAGTGCAGATCAACACTGTGTCTCCAGCATGAATATGTAAGAGGGAATCCTGAGGTATGGGGACAGAAGGGGACAAGGGGCTGAAGGGGCTGCCGGGAGGTGGGGCAGACCGCTGGCTAGGAGTCACGGCCTGACTGTCCAACTTTCCAACAATGCATTTTGTTACCTTTGAAGAAAAGCATTTGCCTTGCACCTCTCCCAGGACAAAAGAACTAAAGGGATAAATTCTCCAGGAGCACCGGTGCGATGCCTGGAAGCCATCTGAGGCAGGTTCCCAGATGGGTGACAAGTCCGAGACTAGGAGTCAGCCTCTTAGTAGGGCCACCAGGGAGCTGGCCCAGGTCAGAGTGTGGTGGGACCCACCGGCTCCAGCCTGGGCCTGGCCTACAGGGGCCTGGGTTTTCCTCTCCCCTCGGGGCAGCTGTGCCTCAGACGCATCTTGTTTCCAGGTATTTGTCAGGAGTGCTTGGTTTGTTTAAGATTTGCTCCTCATGGCTAGGAGCTAAAGTCTAGCTGAAATGTCATGCAGAAGGGGGTGGCTGATGCCAGGGGCTGCCAAAGGCAGGGCAGTTGCTCTGGGATGTGACTTCTCATAAAGCGATTTCACCCCTCAGTGCCCTGTGGTCACATCAGGGGCTCTTCCCCGCACATGTGAAAGGCCCCAGCAGCACTGACCTACCCTCAGAGTCAGCAGTCCCCTCATCCTGCCACCTCTGATGTTTGACCTCACCTACCTTCAAGCCCAAACTGTCTACAAGAGCCCAGGATGGGGAGGGAGGAGGGCAGGGACCAGGGGCTGGACAACAGTCTGGGCTCCCATTGCCCCCACATTTGCGATGAAGGGCAAGGAGGTGAAGAAGGAAGGGGGCATTGGACAAAGGTTGAGGTCACAAGCTGGTGACCAGTGGCCCATAGGCATATGAATTTTGGTGGACAGAGCATTATAAAAGCTTTCACACTTGAATGCCATTGGAAGGGCTATGCAGCCTCTGGGTCTCAGGCCCCACCGCCCATGCTGACTTGTGTTCTGCCCAAGTTACAAGCTTACTCCACCTGCCTGGCCCAGTTAGGTCAGGGCCTTTGAAATGGTGATCTGTGTTTCCCAGGATTGTGGGCACCCCGACGGCCCCGATGACTCTGCCTAGGGACTCCTGTGTATCGTCACTGCCAGGCCTGGAGTCTGACCCACAGCAGAAAGGATAAAGAAAAGAGGGAGCAGGCATTTCGTGACCCTGGAAGCCTTGACCCTGGGAGTTAGAGCTGGGCCCATGTCCAGGCCCTGGCAGGCCTGTGGGGTAGCCTTGGACAAGTTCCGGTCAATCTCCTATGAGCCTCAGGGCACAGCAGAAAGGGGATCTGGGTGAGTCAGGAGGCTGCTGTGAGTCTGGGCAAAGGCTTTTTGAGTTGACTTTGGTGTTCATGAGAATCAGGCTGGACCAACAACACCTCTAACCCCAGGCTCCTCCATCAGACCAGCCTCTGCCTCCCTGTTCTTTCTTTGCTCACTGCAGGTCTGGACAGTTTCTTCGGGGTAGCAAGGTGTCTCTAAGCCACACTCTCCCGTGACAGAAGCACAGTTCCGTTGAGAGAGAATTGGGCCCAGAGATCTAAGAATTCACTTCACCTCTACTTTGCCCTGTGAGCCCTAAATCTCACATGTCCTAGCTATAAACGAGCATCATGATGGCCCCAGGGGGTGGTCAGAGACCGCAAAGCACCATACAAACGTCGGTTACGAGGGGCTAACCCGAACCAAGGCGCCTTGGAAAAGGGACGCCGGGTTTGATATGTCATCAGAATTCTCCAAGTTGGAGCTAGACTACGGTACCAAAAAGTTTCATAAAATCCACAATGTCCTTTCCAAAAAGTCAGAGCTAGAACATGGGGCTAAAAGCCCATGGAGAAACATCCCAGGCCTCTTGCCACAATGCTGGTGAAAGCCCTGGCCTTGTGTTTTCCATCTAGAATCCTCTGGCATCAATGACCGTGTCCTTTGCTCCCTTCTCTCCAAGCTCCCAGGCAGCCCCCACTGGGCAGCGTGGGAGCTCCGTGGATGAGAGTGGTTGTAAGAACATGCATGTGCATCGTGTGCTCTTGTGCTTCTGCCTGGCAACCAAGAAATCAGTGGCTGTCCAATGAATGCAGTCTGAGGACCAGCAGAGCCTCAGGGGAGAGAGGAAAGGTATGGAGGGAGCTCCTCTCAGCGCTGAGGAGGAAAAGGATGGGTAGAGGGGCGCTGGTGGGGCCAGGTGAGCTTTGCCGAGGAAGGATGGTTGTGCCTTAGGCAGCCAGTTCAGGGAAGGCTGACCTCCTATAAACAGCCTGAGACCACAGGAGGGACTAGGATCCAAGGATACAAGAGGTCGAGAGGTCTGCGCAGCAGAACCCTGACCCCGCCACTTCCTTCGGAAGGGAGGCGGGGGGCAGCTACCCTACTCCCTTCTATCTTGCCTGGCAGGTGGAGGCTAGAACTGTTTTATCCAGCAGTTCCGGGGAGTGGTGCGCCTGCAGTGAGCTCATGGGCTCCACCTAAACCCTGGGAGACTGGGCCCTCTCAGCAGTTCTAACAGCCCTAGGCCACCCCGTCTGCACAGGAGGCTGAGAACTACCTCCTATTGCTCTCACCATCAACTTCCCTCTCCAAGGATGGGAGGATTGCCATGTGCCAGGGGTCAGGGGCCAAGACCCAGCCCCACCTCTGCCAGTCACTGCCTGGGGACTCCACTTTGCTGGGCCTCAGTGTCCTCTCTGTCCCACCACCCTGCAGGGGCGCTGGGGAGGAAACACATGGTGGTGGCCAGAGGAGGTCTGCTCTGTCTCCCAGGGTGGTCCTGGGCCTCAGTTTGCCTTGAGGGGAGATGAACTAGATCTTCCTCAAGACTGATTTCCACCCCTCTGGGTGTTCTTGTTTCCCACTTGGTCCGAACTTTAGCGGGACTCAGGTACCCACCTGCATATGCTTGCTCAGCATGCAGGGTCCACCCCGGTTCCCCGTGAGAGAGGGAGGAAGGAGAGAGTTGTCAGAGGGCCCTGCCCGGAAGCTCAGAGAGGGGAAGACTCTTGTCTGAGGTCCCACAGCAAGGCAGAGGTGCAGCCAGGACAAGACCTCACAGGGCCAATAACCTCAAGTGCGGCCTCTCTCTGCCCCAGCTCTCCGCCATCCTGGTGACATGCAGACGTCGGGGACATTGTCCCATGAGATGCAAAGCCCACTGTCATCGCTGTAATTCAGCCCAGATTTAGACAGAGCCCCCACCTGGCTGTTCTCAGTTGGCAAGAGAGACTATGCAAGGGATTGAGGCCCTAGGCAAAGAGCTGGTGGTTCCTGGCACCCTTATCTCAAAACCATTCCCAGTTCACCTGCCAGTTCCTCACTGCCCACCCTGTCCCTCTCCCAGGAGGCCTTCCTCTGTACCCTCCCAGCTGGCTGTTTTCTGACCACTTCCACCCACTGTGAGTTCTGCAACTCTGCCTCCAAGTTCCCGTGGCCCTTGGCCATGGCCCTGACCATTATGGCCCTTGCAGCAACAGGTAGATACCCACTGTTTGAAGGTCGGTATCTTCCCCCACCTCGGCTCCTCCAGTCCCAGCAGCAGGCTGGGCTCCTCAAGGGCAGGGAAGGGCTGCTCAGGAAGTTGAGGCAGACTGCTGCAGGTGTGTGCATCTCCGGTGCAGGCAGAGCCCTTTGTTCATCGTTGTCTACATGGCAGAACAGGCTTGCCCAGAACCCACTCGCTGGGGTCCTGCAGGGCAGAGGCAGTGTCCATGGTGGGTGTCCAAGGGGATCAGAGCCTGGGAATGCCTCAGAAAACACACACCAGTTCAGGCCGGCGGTTCCAAGGACTGGGGGGTCAGGAGGGCCTCAGGCCCTACCTTGGACCATGATCTCCTGGGTCCCATCCAGCCCTAACGTTCCAGGTCCACAATGCAATCAGCACCTGGAGCATCTTACTTTAGAACAGTAGTTGAGGGATCTCCCAGACGGTTCTTCAAGTTGTCTGATATATGGAAAAGGGCTGTTCGCACTGCATGGGCCCAGGGAAATGGAGCAGGAAGCCAGGGTACTTCCCCAAAGTGTGTTTCTTCTGGGGAGGAGTCTCAGCTAGGGGGAAGGGAGGGAGCTTAGAGCACACCAGTCCGGTGAGAGTCCTAGTCCAGACATTAAAGAAGCAGCGAAGAAGAGCAGGAGGCTAAGGCCCCAAGTTGGACATCCTCAGTCCCGTGGACAGCTCCATGCCCACCCTAGCGGGGCACCCAGGGCAGAGGGGACACTCTGCGCACAGGTCTAAGACCTCCTGTGATGCACTGGGAGTGCCCAATGCATAGCAGTGGGCAGTCTGCTCAGCTGGACCCTTGGGTCCAGGTAAAAAGCAAGAAGGTATTTACACAGGTGCTGTTGAAATGACAAAAGCAAGGTCTCCGTCCCAGGCCTGGGTCAGGAAGACGGGCAGACGGTCAGACAGCTGGGGCACTGGCAGGCTGGCTGGGCTGCAGTAATGTGCAGAACAGTCTGTTGGTTTGTGGAGACCTCATCACTGTTGGGAGAAGCTCAGCAATTGACTCTTAGAAATGGACAGGTGTCTAGAAGTCCGGCACCCGTACCATAGAACCCCAAGTCCCTGGCAAGAAAAGGGAGGCAGAATTTCAGGAGAGTGGGAGCTCACTGGGGGATGGTCTCGTTGGGCCCCTCTGGCTGCCTTTGGAGGGGGCTGGGAGGCTATTGCCCTCGGTGATATGTGTCATAAGTGCTTGGCATTTGCCTGGCTCCGAGGGTCAGTGACGGTCGTAGGCCGTGGCGGCTGCCGGTGGGGCAGCTCCTCGGGCAGCAGCGCTGTAATAGTATGGGGAGCCTGGAAGAGAGAGAAGAGGGCGTGGAGGTTGGAGGGCGACCTTGTGCCTGCAGCCCCGTACCTGAGGCCAACGTTCAGAGGAAGGAAGGGGACCGGAGCTCTGAGAAAAGAGCTCTGGGGAGTGCAAGATTATCCTGTTGGGCTCAGGCTTCCTGCAGAAAGAGGGTCAGGCTGGGCTTGGAGGACAAGAAGATTTGGACACGGGGAGACAGACGGCCCACCTCCTGTGACCTCCAGACAGGGCCAGGGGGAGGGCTCTGTACCCTCCCACTGTCTCTGGGCAGCATTACTGGACTGTATGCTTTGGATCAGGCCTCCAGGAGACGTGCCCTACGTTCACCCTCCCCAGGGAAGAATGGCACAAGGGGCTCTGGGAGACCAGCAGGTTCTTAGAACCACTGAGGTCAGAGACCTTAGGTTGTCTCTTCCTTCTCCAGGTGGGGAAACTGTGGCTCAACAAACCAAAGCCACTCGCCCAAAGCCACAGCACCTCTCCGTGCCAGAGCCGGGCCTGGAGTGCCGGTTGCCGTCCCTGACTCAGTTCACGGCCGTGCCCCCTGTGCTGGACTGTGTTTGGCCAAGTGGACAGCAGCTGGGGCCCTGGGAGCCCTCCCAGACCTCACGTCTGCTGGGGTGGCAATAGCAAGCCTCTTAATTTCCCAGGGGAGGTGACACATATTGATTCTGAAATCTCACCCAAATCCAAACCAATCCTGGCAATTCTCCCAGATATCATAACCGGGCACTAGCACCTGCAGGTTGCCAGCCAGGCTCTGTCACTCTTGGCCGAGTGCCCCTGAACAAGTGGCTCCGCTGCCCTGAGCCTCAGTGTGGTCTCGTCTGTAAAAGGAGGTCACGGCAGTGCTGTAAGAGGCACCATGAGGTGAGGACATGAAGGTGCTTTTGTAAGCACTTTGTATCCATGAACTCTTTTAATTTCCACAATTCTATGAGGTAGAAATAATATTGTCCCCATTTAGCAGTGGAGGAAACTGAGGCACAGAGAGTAAGTCTGTGCCCAAGGCTCAGGTAGCTAACAGGCACTTTAGCACGGGCCACCACCCTCCAAACCCAGCCCCAAAGAGCGGATACACTGCTCCCTCCCCCACCCCCACGAGAGCAGGTGGCTTGGGCAGCAGTGACTGGGGAGGAGAAGGGGCAGTGCCTTGCTGTGCTGTTCCCGCGGGTGTGGCCACCAGTCCCATGCCTAGGTATTCCCAGAGATGAAGTAAATTGCTGCTTCCTCTGTCACCTCCCTGGCCAGAGCCCTGACTCAGAGACCCATGTCAGCCTCCTCTGCTCTCTCTTCTCTCTTCTGTGCGAAGGGGACAGTGTTAGGACATGTGTGCCGTCCCTGCAAGCCCGGGCATGGCCAAGGAGCAGGGGCTGCCCCGCAAATAGGACTTGGGAACAGGAAATGGAAGTAAGCCTGCTCAGAGGACCCTGCCTCGCCCCTGAGTCCCCTGCCCCGCCCCTGAGTCCCCTGCCCGCCACCTCTCGCCTCTGCTCTGACTCACTCCGCTCTCAGTGCCTAATCTCTCAGCCAGGCTGCCTGGGGCCCACCCAGCATGAGGTTCCAGGGCAAAATCAAAAACGCTTGCATTTACCGTGAGAAATGAAAACATCACTTCACAAAGCACTCTGTCTTCCTGGTGCCCATTAGACCTTCATCTAGAATAAACTTGTCCTTTCTTCTGTCATTTTTCCTCTCTAATTCACATTATCATCAATTTACTTCTTGACACAGTCATTCCGGGCTCCCACTCACTCTGTAATCCCTTTACAGCAGCCACAGACACTCCCTTTCTAATCCTAATTGACCGCTGCTGCCCTTCTTCCCACCTCCTGCCCTGCCCGCCCCCTGCCCCCACTGGCCTCGCCTGCCTGGGGGCCCCCAGATGCTGGGTCATGCTGCCCTGGCTGGGCAGGCAGCTGCTGAGGAGCAGGCTCATCGGGGAGGGAAGTTCTCCTGGCATGTGAGCGTGTGACTTCATTAGGTGGTATTGCCCACCCTTTGGTGGCGTGTCTGTGAAGGAGGCTTCAACCAGGCCCGCCCAGGGGTGGGCAGTGTGCATGAGGGCATGGGCCCCTGGGCGTGTGTATGTGGAGGGTCTCACATAGCCTCGATGCAGTTTCCACATCGCCCATTGATCTAGCAGGAGCACCAAGGAGCCTCAGAGCGGGTTCCCACACCCTGGCGCCCTCCCCAGCCAGCAGAAATCAGTCCACTTCCCCTGATCCGTGGGACCCTTCCAGATAATGCCCCAAAGACACTCCGTAAGAAAGGCAGGCTGGTGGATGTGAACGGCCTGGGACTTATTTGCAAGACTGTGGCAGAGTGAGCCTGGCACCTCACTCATCTTCAGGAAAGTGGGCCTCCAGGGAGCATCGTGTTGAGCTGGTGCTTAAATAAAGCTGCCAGTGGTGATTGCCTTCATTTCACACCTGAGGCCCAGCCTGGCTGATGACCTGGCCATGGTTCCCCAGGTCATCGACTCGGGCGGCACGGGGGCCGTTTCTTACAATCTGTAGCTGCCCAGCGTCATTGAAGTTTTTCCTGTTTTCCTAACGTAGGAGACCCGCCTCTCGGAGCTCCAGGTCAGAACTCATTCTCCCAGCTTCCCTTGCTGCTGGGGCACAAATGTGTCACCTGGGCTCTGCCAGGTAGACTCTCTTACTTATGACCTCAGTTAGGAAGGGAGCGACTTGAGGATATGGGCTGAGACCCCATCTGCTGGGTGTGGGTGGCAGAAGCATCCAGCGCCGGGCAGCGGCCAGGTGGAGCTCTCGGGCACCCCGGCAGCAGCACAGAGTGGGCGGCTTGGGGGTGCCAGCTGGCAACAGCCGGTGTGTGTACACTGGTGGTGTGGCTGGGTGTTGTTCCCGGTTGTGGGTCCCATGCCTGTTTCTTTGGTCCTCCCAGAGATTCTGGGAGCCCCCAATATCCCTTAATACACTTTGTTTTCTGCTTAAACCAGCCAAAGGGCATTCTAGTGTTTGCAGCTGAAAGCCTGACAGATGAATACAGTAACCTGGCTTTCAAAAACAGACTGGAGCTGTCCTCATCCCATACATGGTCTGACTATTTAGAATTCTTAGGGCTTCCTCCTGTGGAGGGGGGAGGCCTCTCTTCCTGGCTGCAGCGCTGTTCTGTCAGAGTCGGTCAGGAGAGTGAGAGTCCCACGTCACACACTGGCAATGAATACAGGCTCTGGTTATGAGTATGGGCTCTGGGTCAAGACGACCTGAGTTGGGACCCTCGTTCTGCCATCTGCATGCCGTGTGACCTGAGGTGAGTTACTTAACTGTTCTGAGTTTCACCTTCTTCTTCCATAGAATAGAGATAATAGTATATGCTGTTGAAAGGTTAAAGTGAGATAAGCCACAGGAAGGGTTTTGCCCAGTGTCTGCACCGTTGGCAAGTGCCCCTTTGGATGAACAGAGTTCTGATTCTTCTTCTTCCTCTCCATGTCGGCTCTGGCCCCTCGAAGCTCTGGGCACCCCAAGGCTCTGGGCCGCTCCCAGCACAGACACACTTGCGCAGGGCTCCCTCACCCGAAGCCCAGGAGCTCCCTGGGACAGAGTCCACATCTTCTCCACACTAGGCACGCAGCCCACACTTAGCGGCGGGATGTAAACTGGATTTCACTCCAGCTGGAGCAGCAAAGATCTCAGATGCAGTGTAGTCCCACCTTCTCTTAGCCATCCCTTTGGGCTCCTAGCTACCCACACAATCAGTTCAAGCTTCTCAATCTCAGGGCACCCCATCCATGGCCCCACAGACCACCCACCACCTACTCCAGCCCCTTGCCACACCTTCCTGAGTAGCTCCTTCGCCACTCCTCTGCCTCTTGGACCCCCAGGCAAATGAGCCTCTGGGGCACCTCATGAGAACTAGAAAAAGGTGCCCCCTGTGGGCAGCGGTAGCCTTGTGCCAGGATTCGGGGCTTTGTGTCATGTACGGGCTTGATTTCAGCCCCCACTTGTGCCCTTGGGAAGGACATAGCCATATATAAAGGTCCTAGGTCAACATGACCTTCTTGGGGTCATATCCCTATCACCAGAAGCCTCTCCCACAGTCTGGCCCAGGCCTCTTTTGTGCCACATCCCCTGTGGGTCTCACAGCAGCTTTGGGACAGGACTCTGTCTGAGGCTGCTTTGCAGGGAGGAGCTCCCAAGCTTAGGCCTCCAGACCTACCCCCACCCTTACCCCTGCTGAAAGACTGGCCCAGGGAGGTCATGGCCAGCCTTTACCTCCTGAGACTGATGGCTGGGCCACCTCAAAGCTCAGGGCCTCCTGGCGAAGGGTTTAATGTAAAGCATTAAGTAAGTGGTTCAATACTTAACAGTAATTTTTACCAAAACCAAAAAGGAAGTCTGAGAGGTCAGCCCATACATTCAGCCTCTCCGGGAGGCCACCAATAAACAGTAAGAGCCTAGTCGTCTATAAAACTGGAAATCTCTAGGCGCAGGGGCCAGGAGCACTAATTGGCATCGTTCCTTATTTCACCTGCAATGGTGCAAAATACACCAAAATGCTTTGGGCAGCCCAAGGCCCAAGTGCATGGAAGGCGATAGCCCGCAAATGATGGTGTGCATGTCATGTGTCTGTCCTAAGCAGCCCTGTTAAGCTGGACAGACAAACCTGGATGGTCTCAGAGGCAAGTCCTCATCTGGCCTTTGAGGAAAATTCCCAGCTGACTGCTGAGGGAGGGGTCAGTGCTCTGTGTGCAGGCTGATTGGCTGGCTCTGCCCCCAGGAGGTGAGTGACATTTGTGATGACTGGGCTCCTGCATCAGGCTCCAGAACCTTCAGCTCCAGCTGGCACACTGGTTTTATGTAAGTTCATTTCAACAAAACAAAAGGCCTTTTGAGGATCGAGCAGCCCTGCTGGGTCTCTGGGATGGCCCAGGTACCCAGGTGAGGTTCATAGGTCAGGCTCGCCCCAGCCATGGACAATCTCTGCCAGTGTGAGGCCTGGGCAGAGGTTAGGCACCAGCTGAGCTTAGAATGGCATGCCTTGGAGGGTCTTTAGCCACAAAGTAACCCGTTTTCAATGCATCTGGCTATGGTGATGACCACAGCAGACATCACTAATCAATCCCTGATCCTCATCAAGTCCTCATCAAGACAGGTAGCCACTATGAATCAATCTGAATTGGCCTCTTTGTTGTTTCTTATTTAGAAACTTCTCATCTGAATAGTCAATGATTCTTAAGAAGTTTAAGTTACTTTGGGGTAGGCACTTTCCTTGCTTTCTTCTTTCTGCCTCAATGCCCCTTTTATCTTTGTTCCCGTATTGTGTCATTTCCCATATCCACCAAAACATCGGGGCGGGGGGGTGTGATTGGGAGTCAGGGCCCCAGCAGGCCTAGAGTGGTGTTCACTGTCCTAAGGCCCCAGCACAACCCCCAGATTGCATGTTTCTGGGAAAGCTACCCACCCCACCTCAGTGATTGGGCATCGGGATGTTGAGGGACCTTGGCCCACCTGGGGTACTCGAAGGGGCAGCTGATGGCCCAGGGCCCTCACAGGCCCTCCGCCAGTACTCACCGAGCAGCCCTGGGTTGGGGAACCTCCAGGAGTCATTGTAGGAGGGATACTGAGGGTGGCTGTAGGGGCTCCCGGAAAACTCACTCCCTGCATGTGGTGGGTGGGAGAGAAACAGGAACCAAATGTCAAAGCAAGTTTGGAAAATGCCGGTGGCATTCGACTCTTACACAAATTGCAAGTACTTTCGTAACCCATAGAGGCAGGTCCAGTACAAACCCTCAGGAAGTGACAGCTCTCACTGGCATTATCTAGATTGCCCCTATAATTCTTTCCCATTAGTGGAAGTGAACACCAGCCTCTCACCTGTGTACCATGGAACCACCATGGGCCGGGTGTTCCCTGGGGCTATTGGCCCATTTTGCAGGTGAGGAGACAGGTGCACAGGCCCTCTCACAAACGGCCTTAGTATGCCCACCCAAGCCCACAGCCCCAGACTGCCTGGTTCTCAGTCCTCCCTGGGGCCACCCCAGGACCCCACATCCCACATGTTGCCTGAGTGGCTCTGGACTGACAGCCAAAGGCAACCTCAGCTCTAGTGTGGCCTTCTGTGCTGCGAATCCGGAGGTGGCTGCTCCCAAGGCCCCAGCCAATGGGGAAAATGAGACATAAAGTCAGGCCCTCTGCCAGGAGCAGGCAGATGGCACCTTGCTGAGATGAAGAGACAAACCGAAAGTTTAGGGAAGCACAGAAGAGGGAGTGGGTGGGGGCGCTGGGCACTGGGGAAGGGGCATCCGCTAGTGGCTCTGGGCATGATCATACAGGAACCGCAGCTGCGCCAGGGTGGGGACAGTGTGGGGTGTGTGGGGGGCGTGGCAGGATTTGAGGATAGCTCCTTCTTGCCCAGCCACTTGCTGCACGGTGACGCTGTGCCTGGCCCTTCCCTGTGCTCTCACCTCCAGCCCCCCAGAGCCTCTTTACCGCCAGCCAGTCACAGGAGGAGAGTTCAAAATTCCTTGCCTTATGACCTTGCTGCCTGTCTCCTGCCTGTGGCTGCCCACCCCCACCCCCCGAGAGGGCAGGGTCTGGGCCTGACTCACTGCAAAGTCCCCCAGTGCCTGGCCCAGGTTGTGTCGGAAGCTGGCTGCAGAGCGGCTTTTGAAGCCACTGGTTGCAGAGCATGTGGGCCCCTCCCTGGCAGGTGGTGACAGGAGTTACACTGCCTGTGGGACCACCCTCAGTCTAAACAAGCTTCCACAGATTCTTTTTAAGGATGCCAAATGCCCAAAGGACAGGAGCCCCCAGAAGGGGCCAGCCAGATGTCAGAATGGGAGCGCCGCTCTTCTCCTGCCAGCCTAGACCCAAACGGAGGGCCTGCAGGACTTAGCCAGGTGTGGCTGGGACAATAAAGCAGGCCTGAGGGGCCAGCTGCTCCTGGGCCCAGCCGGCCTCCTCTCCACCTCCCCACTTGCACAGGCAGAGCGTGCGCGCGCACACACATCCACACGTGCACTCCCCCCAGACCTCTCTGGGGGCCACTCCCAGGCTGACAGGCTGAGCCTTCCAATTCTCTGTTTTTTATGCCTCAGTGGTCAGGGTGTCAGGTTCCAGCATCGGAGGGAGAGCGTGGTGACAGTGCTGGGCTGCAGCAGCCCAGCCCCAGCATATCCGTCAGAGCCAGGCACCTTCTCCTCCTCCTGCTGCTCCTCCTCCTCAGGGGCAGGGTGGGGGAGCAGAGAGACAGAGCAGCCTGGAGAAGGTGGACAACCGCCCTCTCATCCAGGCCCCGGGCGCTCATGAAGCTGCCCCATCAGAGGCACTTCCTGACAGCGCTGCACCTGGGCCCAGGGCACGGGCTGCACTGGCTGAGGCCATCTCTCCGTCTTCATCTGACAGTGTTGTGCCTGTCTGCTGGACCAGGCTCCAAGGCCACCTCTTCTAGGAAGCCTCCCTGATCTCCAGCCCCTGAAAGGGCATCTTGGGTCCATTTAGCTAAAGTTAATTAGTTAACTATGTCTGTGCTATCCATCCCGCATCTCCACCTTGTCCCAAAACAGGCAAGAAGCCCTGAACGGCTCCAGCTCCTGTAGAAGATGGACCCAACTCAGTGCTGTGCACTATCCTCCACCTGCTTCCCACCTGCCTGGCTTCTGCAGTGCTACTCAGATGCCTCTTCCTCGGAGAAGGCCCCCGCCCCACCCCTCCTTGGATGCTCTCAGTCTCCCACAGCACTGGCTTCGCCCTGACTGCTCAGGA